>JBBPKI010000414.1:0-24819 GCA_038089155.1 Nevesoporus exiguus
CGGGTTTGTTTGTTTGTGACCAGTTTGCATTGTTTTGGGCCAGTTTAGCTATTTTTACCTATTTGACATTGTTTTATGTTAGTTGAGCACTACATAGGCATGTCATTACTTATCTAATACAGTTTTCCTCTCTCCTTCGTGTGAGAATGCCCGGTATAAGCCTGTAAGCCTGGTCCAAGTCATCCCTCACTGTCTGCATTGCACACAGAAGTCCGGGAATGCATTGGAAGTCTGGAATCCGGTTCCTTTTGGAGAAGGCCCCCATAGGAGTTGTCCACACCGGTGGTACGCTCTTTCTTGTCCATTTATATCCTATTTCCAGCCATTTGGCATTGCCTTGCGACTCCCTGGGACGAACATATCACCCTATTACCCTTCTCTTGCCTCACATGCAGGCACATTTAGAACTTTACACCGCGACTAGGCATTCGCAGTGTCCTTCATAGTCAAGGATTATCTTTGCTTTGTGTGTTACACTTCCAGCAGAGTTCTTGGTTCCATCAACGTTAAAGACTGGTATCTCCCTATCTAGCTTTTCTAGGGGGAGTTTAACTTGTCTTGCCCATTCTTGGTCTATAAAGACTCCATTGGCTCCACTATCTAGTAGGGCTTTGCACTGATGTCTTTTGTGCTTAGTAGTGGGGTGTGCAATTGAGATATCCATGAGGATCTCGTACTGCACCTTGGTGTTTTGTAAGAGGATTTGTTCTGGGAAACTATCCTCATAAATATTTTTTTCTTTTCCTTTGATCAAATTAAGCCTGCATTCCTGTGCAGCAAGCTCCTTGTCTGGAGACCCAGTCTCAGTAGAGGGTAAGTGTACTCTGTAAATAGGTGAGGATGGTTCTGAGTTGGGGGAATAGCATGTAGAGGAGTCTGAATCATTATTGTAATCTTGTCCATATTGCACATAAGGAGAGAGAGAAGAGAAGCTATTTTTGGTATTTAAACTTTTTTCTTTCGGCTTCTGAGGTCCCAGATTCCTCAGTTGCTGTAACCTTTTCCCTGTTTCTTCATCTCCATGTCATGGAGGTCAAAGAAATATGCTTTCATGGCATCAAAGTTCATTCCTTTTATTGCCTTTTCTCCTGGTGCTTCTTCCTTCTTTTCCTCCTCTTTCTTTCCTTCGTTCATTGCCCATACTTGTGGGTGTCAACCTCCTCCAACATTCTTCTTCCTACAGTCCATTTTGTGCCTTCCACCCAGAAACTTGCATTCCATACATTCTCTCTTAGGATCTTTGCAGTCCTGGGTGAAATGTCCATCTTTGTTGCAGTTGAAGCAAGTGTTTTTCTTAGTGACAGCTCCTATGTCCATGGGCTGTCCTCTGCCGCCGTAAGTTCGGGCTTGTCCTTCCCAATAATTGCTTGAGTAGTTTCTGGAGGTTGAACTCTCTTTTCCTTGAAGGGTAAATGACTCCATTCTGGTTCCTTGCATGATGAGGAAATCTATGTAGTCTTGTATGGTGTCCTTTCTTCCTCCATTGTAAAAGATTTGTCACATTAGATCCTCATTTACTGCTTTCTCTAGCAGTCTCATGCCATTAGGATCTGCCTCAGCTGGATTTCCTTTTTTGTCGTAATAGTGTCCTAACCATCTGGTTAGAAAATCTTGGATTGTTTCATTTTTGTATTGCTGACACCTTTCCAGCTTCATGTGTGCTTCATCAATCTTGTTTATCGCTTTGAACTGTTGGTCCATTATGTCCCAGAGTGTTTCTATTCCTGGTCACAGAGCGTCTCCCTCCATGAACCTTGTCAGGTATTGTTGGGCCCATTGCTCTGCTCCATGGTTATCCTTTTCTTCCCCTTTTGGTCCTACTCTTGTGAGGATGGCAACTACTTTATCTTTGTTTGTCACAAACATTTCTTGGTTACCATCAAGGTACAGTTGTATTCTTATTTTCCAGCTATCATACTTTGTTTTACTTCCATCAAACCTTCCTGGGTCTGGAACAGTCTCCACCTTTTTATTGATCTTTACTTCCATTGTCCTCATCTCTTTTACATTGCTAGCTCTCTGCAAAGTTCTGAGCTGATCTTTTAGGTTGTTGATTTGTTCAACAAACTCGGTGATGTGTTCAGCGGTTGCCATTCATATGGGATCTGGTGTGGGTGGCAATTGGGAGTTCCAGCTGGGGGATGAGGGCCAGTTGTCTGAGGGGTCGTGTGAGGAGTCCTCTGTCTCGGAGTCTACATGTGGGCAGGGGTTCCTGTATGGGTGCCACAACGTTTTGAACTTCTTGTGGAACTGGGGTTAGTTCCAGTTCGGGTGAGAGAGAGGGCATATGGAGGTTTCTAAGGTCATTTAACCTTTCATATACTTCTTCTAGGATCTTGATTCCTCTCCTGAATTGGGGTCAGTGATTGAAGAGCTGGACTTGTAGGACATAGGCTCTGAATGTGAGTGCTTTGTCCTGAGGTATTCCATGTGCTTGTAGGAGGAACTTGTCAAAGGGTTCTCCTTCTCTGATGTGATCTAAGAGATATGGGAAGAAGTCAGGATCTTCAAAGATGTTTACTAGTGGGACTGAGGTTGGGGTTCAGTATAAGTCTTCATTTTGTGGATGATATTCTATCCACTCTTGTTCTTGCTCCCTTTGTATATCACTGTAGGGAGTTGATTGGCATTGCCCAATGGGTCTTCCTTCTTGGGCTAGGTCACCGTTCCAGAAACAGTACTTTCTGGTTTGATCTATATACCCGTCGTTCGGGTCATAGGAGAATTCTCAGCAGTATTCATAATTATTGCCAAAAACTGTTTCTTCTGAGGGGAGACAAACCTCAATCTCCTCGGATTTAGTGGGATCTCTTGGGAACATTCATTTGGAGGATGAAAAGAAGTGTGGACTGTTGTCTACACCAACTTCTATTCAATCGGGACAATAGCCTCCACAACTTGAGTCTTCAAAAAGGTAATTGTAAGTGGGCTGGTGGGCACAAGACCGCTCTTACACCAGTAGACCACTGTGTACTAGTAATTCTAAAAGATAATGTGCCTCACATGGACACAAGCCTAAGCTCCTTCAAAGATGAAATGTGCAAGGGCAGTGTTTAAACCAATTAAGTGCTCTCGAGCACACCCTTTGACAACCCTCCTATAGATGGGTCAACCTTCACCAGTGTATAGCTGGGATATACGTAAAAGGAAAAGTAGCGCAAGTGCGTGTGAATGATGAAGAGTGTAGGTAGTAAGAGATCCCTTTGCCTCTAGGGTCCAGGGTTGTCGTGAATGACAGCGAGTGAGATGAGTAGTAGTGAGGGAAGAGTGATAGTCAAGTCCTAATGTTGGCAACCTAAACCTGCTAAGGCTTTGGTCACTACTAACTAGGCTTGCTGGAGATCAAAAGGATGATTTAGAGGAATCAACCAGGACTTGACTGAAGTCTGGTCATTGATGACATTGGGTTTATATACTTACAGGAGTGTTTAGGGCAAGCCTGGGAATACTGACTAATGTACTATATCATTAATGATGTCATGGTCTAGAATAGCGGTAATTAAGAAAGCATGCTTGATAAGAGTCAAGAACAAATGTGAATGAAGTGAAAGGGATTGACCTAGACTTGGTCAGGTGACATGTCCCATGGTCACATGATAGTGGTCATGTGACTTGATAAGATAAGATAAGGTGAGAAATCGTAACAGGGAGCAGCAATCAGTTTTGTTGACAGTGTGGAAAGAGGCTAATGAGGCTCGTAAGCAATGGAACAGGGAACAGAAAGCTGCTTATCATGATGAACTTGCACAATGGTCAGATGAAAGAGAGCAAGCCAAGCATGATGGGTGGAAAATGCCACAGGTGAAACTGAAGATGGGCAAGTTAGAGCACCCACTTCCTAAGCCTGGAAGTGGATCCAATATGGATGCTGAGGGAAATGATGGGAACAATGGGAATGATGGGAATGAAGAACATGGCGATGTGGACATGGAGTCTGATGGTGAGGACTGCTGATTCCCACATCAGATTAATCATGCTTAGATAATTTGAAACTATTTCATAATGTGCCATATTCGGAGCTGGTGCAAGTGTCAGGTATGGCTGATAAGCCACCATCTCACAACACATCCAGAATCCATTTGATCCATAGAAAAATGTTACAGAGTCAATGATATTATATAGTACTGTTGGTGTGTGTACATGATCTAACATTTACAGTAAAATTGTGAAGTGTGAGGTGCCTGCAATTTAGTTGGTGCAAGTGGCAGTGGATGACTGTATAGTAACTTGTATCTATGACATCAGTATGATGTTACTAGTCTAGCCTCTTTGTCTAGGCTTCCAGAGTATCATAATATTAAATAAACCATCTAAGTACCTTAACAGATGCTAAGCCTTAGCTTACTGGTGTTAGTGGATGCCAACAAAGGCTTTATCAGTAGATATTCCACTAGTGGCAGCTGCAACTCAAAACCTTTCTATATAGTCATGGACATCTTTGCATAATGACTATTTCAAAGTGTTATGAACATCTAAGGCAGCACCAAACTAGGACTAGACCAAGAGACAAGGATGATAACAAGAGGCACAAGGCAAGAGGAACACTAGGAGAGACTGGCACTCTCACTAGGATGGACCTAGAATGGCACTACCAATTGAGCAGACTAAGCTTAGGGTATTCTACATGGAATGGTCCCTACTTATACTTCTGGGAATGTGCACAGATCAGCTAAGGGTAGGCTGATAGAAGCTATGTGTAGGTAGGCACAAAGATGGAAGATGATAAAGGGGAGATCAAAGGAAGATGGCAACTAGGCAGAGATGAAGGTGGGAAAGGTACCACAGGGGTAAGGCACAGCCTGAAGAAGGTTAAAGCGGAGTCCAAAGGTAAGGACTTAGCTAAGAGATTGGCAAAGAAGTGGTGGCAAAGGTGGCAAAAAGGTGAAGAAGAAGTGAAGAAAAGGGGATTTTCATACCTAGCTGCTTCTTGCACAGTATTGACTAGCTTAAAGGTGGTGTTGAACAACTTTTTAAAGTCATCAAATATCCCAAAGGAGGGGATGGTTATGGCCAGCACTTTCTGGTGTACTATAATAGCCAAAGCAAGGGCAGAGTCTTTCTTCATGTAAGAGAGAGCAAAGGCAATCTGCTTGTCATTGGTATTACTGATCTCCTGGTTGATCAGAAGATAAGTCTGGACTGAGAGAAGCCAGACTTCAGCAGTACTAGCATCCCCATCATAGTTAGTAGGGACACCAATCTTGATTTCAGTGGGCTTGAAAGTCATGTTGTTGTCTTCCTCAGGGTTAAATGGATCAGGAGAGAGAGAATGATGAGGGGGGGAGGGGGTGGGATATGTTGAACAGGGATAATAGGAGTGGGGACAGTTCAGGCAGATAGTGGTAGGGCAGCAGAGGTGTTATGCCCAGGACAACATACTAATGGAGTGATAGGAGTGGTCCAGAGGTCAGAAGAGCTTCCAGGTCCAGGGGTATGTTCTGGTACTTCTATCTCAATGGGCTCAAGTTTAGAGGACTCTCTTCTAGTAGTCACTCTTTAAAAAGAGAGTTCTAGAAAGATATTGCAATAGCAAGATGTTTCAGGGGGATGGTTTTGGTTAGGTAGCCTAGAGACTCTTCTAGACAATGTGTTGGTGCAGGGGGATGCCCTACTCCAATGACAGGAGGGGTAGGAAGAAAGCTTGTGCTTTTGTTACATAGTATATTCCCAAGAACTACTAGTACAACTTGTCCTTCATGAAGAGGCACTCATAAAGAGGTGCAGCATCTCACAAAGGCAAGGAGATAGTTCAGAGATGATTCCTTTGGCAAGGAATTGAGCAGTGCAAATAGAGCTCAATGGAATGCATTGATTGCATAGCACAAGCTTAGGATACAGGGTTTGTTGTGCTATGCTTAAGTATACTAAGAAAATAGGCACAGACCACATAAGGGGAGTGTCATATCCATGACATCCCATCCATCCCTGCCCCCTCCAGCCCTATCTCCAGCCATCTCCAGCCACCTCCACTTCCTCCACACTCAGAGCTCTACTCCTCTGCTTGGACCAAGGCTGTGCTTGCACAGGGACTTGGCTATCTTCAGACCTGGATATCTTTCATACATTCCATTTGTACTCCTCTTCACTTCCTTCATCCCTTCTTGGTCCCTTATGGACCCTTGATGTTATCTTACTTATTCCCTAACATCCTTGATGTCCCTGTTTACCTTTAGTATAAAATCTCTGTATCTCTGTTATGTAACCTTAGCATAAATATCAACTTAGTCACCCCTCCTGATTCTTGTCACAATCCCCTTCTCCTCCTATCAGAACTCTGCTCCTTCAAAATATGAAGACATGGACCTGTTCAAGGGCACAACACATAAGTCCTGCACCAACGTCCTTTCTATGTAACTCCACTCTGACTCCTCCACTCCAGACTTCAGTCCAACTTTGAGATGAACTCATCTACCACCCTATTAGTACCTCCAGACCTCCAATTGGACTTGAGTCCAGAGAGTCCAGACTTAATAGGGAGGCATGGAAGGTAAAGGAATAATAAGGAATAGCTACAGAGTGGCTAAATAAGGTAAAGGAATACAATAGCATGTGAGAGAATGCTATTAGGAGTTATCATCCAGTTAAGAAGGATTCAAAGGATATGAAGGTGTTACAGTTTTGTTTCTCCAAGGTCACCTCTTACTTATTTTTCTTCTTCATCTTTGGGAGGGACCAATCACGCAGGAAGTATATGTTCCATACCTAATCATCCTGTATTCAAATTACATCTGCCTGATCCCATTACTATAGCTTCATCTTCACAGCCCCCATCTTTTGATCACCTTGGACATTGCCTCCTACATCAGCATCTCTTGTTGCTGATATATTTCCCTTCCTACCATCTCTGATAGATTGTTACCATCTCTGGCTGTGGGCACAGCCTCTCATCGTTAGTCACTATTTAAACCTCCATGTACAGTAGCAGCTTCCTTAGCCAATTCTTATCACCCTTGTGGTATACATATCTATTGCCTGCTCATCTGCTTGCCTTACCAAAGGAGAGAGCTCTCATCTTTGCCCACCTTACCCAAGGAGAGTAGCCTTAGTCTTCACCCACCTATCTAGGAGAGTGGCCCTTAGTACTCAGCGAGAGTACCTTTGACTCAGAGGAGTCCATTGTAAAAACAAAAATGTGCTTCAA
The DNA here is from genome assembly GCA_038089155.1 of Nevesoporus exiguus. Lineage (NCBI taxonomy): Eukaryota > Fungi > Basidiomycota > Agaricomycetes > Boletales > Boletaceae > Nevesoporus > Nevesoporus exiguus. Next base: position 7,142 of record JBBPKI010000414.1, read on the forward strand.
TGTGAAGCGTTAGAAAGAAGGTGGAGTGATGTGTTTGTCCCAGGGAGTCACAAGGCAATGCCAAATAGCCAGAAATAGGTAAAGGAATGGACAAGAAAGAGCATACCACCAGTGTGGACTACTCCTATGGGGGCCTTCTCCAAGGGATACCAGACTCTGGACTTCCAGATGCGTTCCCAGACTTCTGCATGCAATGCAGACAGTGAGGGAGGGCTAGGACCGGGCTTACAGGCTTATACTTGGCGTACTAACAATGATGGAGAGTGGAAAACTGTATTAGATAAGTAATGACATGCCTATGTAGTGCTCAGCTAACATAAAACAATGTCAAATAAGGAAAAATAGCCAAACCAGTCCAAAACAACATAAACTGGTCACAAACAAACATACCCGGCTGGTATAAACCAAGTCCGGCCGGTTGCAGCGCATGCTGGTCATGTAGGGAGTCAAAACCGGCTGTAAACATACTGGTAAACTGGCTGGTCTACCAGTATAGTACCGGCTTGACCAGCATAGCGCTGTGTGAGTACCAGTAAATAGCATAAGGAAGTGATGTCCTCTGGAATAAACTAAGTCCAGCTGGTCACAGCACATACCAGTCATGTAGGGGATCAAAACCGGCTGTAAACATACTTGTAAACTGGCCAGTCTACCAGTATAGTACTGGCTTGACCAGCATAGTGTTGTGTGCATACCAGCTTGATCATAGTATTGTCAGGCACCCTATAAGACCTGAATACACATGCAGGGAATGATAGTTCCCTACATCCACAGGGGAGTTAAATGCTGACTGTCCCCAGTCAGTGGATCTCTGGGAGTAGTGGAACCTAGGTATAGCAGGGGTGATACTGGTCAGCATAGTGGTTCCGGCTTGCGATACTGATGATCCAGGTGATGTGATAGATCCTGTGCGCAGTGTGATGGCCCTGGTGCATGTTATGGATGGATCTGGTGGTGTGGCGATACCGGTATTGAATAGTGCAAGTGTCTGGGTATGCGATGCCTCTAATCCAGTGATGCAATATGTCCGGTGTGTAGTGTAATGGGTGGGAATGTCTGCAATAGGTGTCCAGAGTTGGGCAGAGTTCATCCGGAGTGGGCTGGAGTTCATCTGGAGTAGGCTGGACTTTGACCAGATGAAGGCAATGGCTCTGGTGCACAAGATGCTGGTTCCAATATCTGCTATAGATGGGACAGGTGATCCTCTGTGGAGATGACTCTGGAGGGCGTCCAGAGATGAGCGGAGTTCATCCGGAGTGAATAGGATGTGGACCGGGTGATGCAGCAGTTGTGACTAGGCATTGTTTGTGAGTGGAAATGGATGGTCTATGAAAAATAAAGGAAGTGGATGAAGAAATGAAAAGGACTAGCTATAAATGCGAGGTACCACTCAACTTGTCTTCATTGGGCTTCTATCAGCGTCTATACCTTCTGGAGTTCCTTCAGAGGTGGGGTACCACCCAGCTTGCCTTCTTCGTGTGTCTTTCAGCTTCTATAACCTCCAGAGTGCTATAAATGAGAAAGAATGGATGGAATGAAATCAAATGCTAGAAAAGCAGCCTCAAATAATTGTATGCATGGAATTGGATGAAAAGGTGGTATTCAGAAATGAAAAAACAGTGCCATTTTGGCGAAATCCTGGACTAAGTGAAGTGAAAATGTACTTAATTCATTGAAAAGTGGTCTGGCAGACATCTGGATGACAACTGCTTCTGCCAGATGGAAAACCAGCCTGACCCATGGTCAATGTGGTCCATCCCCCCAGGGGCTTGAAATGATGCCCTCCTGGGCATCGGAATCATAAGAAAAGAGAAGTTAAAGGGGGTGGGTGCGAAACGTCCAAAGTGCACAGGATTAGTAGAAAGTGGAACCAGGGCATTATGTAGGGTAGAGGGAATAGGTGACTGTATATCCGGCTCACTTTCCTGTATATCCAGCTCTATTCCCGGTCTATCCGGCTTCATCTCCAGTGTATCCGGCACTGTGTCAACTGTTCCCAGATCAATGCTGCATACCTCTGGCCTGATTCCCATGCTCCCAGCTCAGTTTCGCCTACCTCCAGACCAGTTCCTTGGCTTTCCATACCACTTCCATGGACTTCATCTTCCAAGACATCTGGTGTGATGGTGAGCAGGTCTTCCCAAGCGTCTGGCATGCTTCCGGCTGTGTCTGATATATCCTTGAGCTCTTCCAGGGCAATGGCTAGTGGGTCCGGCTTGATATTGATGGATTCTGAATCTAAAACCTCTATATTGTCATCCCACCACTCCAGATCCACTCCAACCAGCTCTGGGGAGTCTTCTGATGCGACCGGTTTGAATGCTAGCATGGCCAGCACAATGTCCAAGGTGTCCGGAGTTGTTTTAGGGATGCCCTGTGCAGGGTCCAGTGGTGATTGGCTCAGTATGACCAGTAGTATACCCGGTGCGGCGCCCAGTGCATATGGAGATGAGGCTGGGATGAAGGCAGGGATCTGCTGAATGGGTGACCTGGTATCAGATGAGAGGAGGCAGGAAACCTCCAGAGTGGGAGAGGCAGATACAGGAAATGAGTAGGGAAGGGGAACGGATGTCTGGACGATCAGTAAAGGCTTTTGAATTGGACTTGCAGCATAAGGGATCAGATATGAGGGTGGAATGGCTGGCAAGACAGCCAGGACTGGACTTGTACAATATGGTATCAGATATGGAGGGCAAATAGCCAGTAATGTGTTCTGGGCCAGACTTGTGGTATGTGGCATCGGACTGGGAGGTGGAGTGGCTGCTCTGGATGCGACCTGGGAGAGAAGAAATGAGGTGGCACCCATGACATACTCCATCGGATAAGGCTCATCAGGGTAGATCTCTGGATGGACAATCTCAAGCTGATGGTTAAGGTGCGTGGCCAGGTCTAATGGAAAGCCTGTGAAGAAAAGCTCATCCTGTTTGCATTCACCAATCTGGCCTGCTCTAAGAAGAGGGGTGGAGATCTTGAAGAAGCTCTGGTGATACCAGCCAAGGTCATCCAGGGTGCACATAGTCTTGTTCCGGAACTGCTGGACAAGGGCTATTAGATCTTTCTGGACGTATACAGGCTCACATCCTGGGTATAGTTCCTTCACTGCCTTGACAAACTGGGACCAGCTAGGTGTTGGGTTGGATACCTCTTCCATCATCTCCCATAGCTCTGCTTCTTCAAAAACTGCATACTGGATCGCCAGCTGGATGGTATCTTGATCATTAAAGCCGGCCTGGCTTGCTAGTTCCTCTATGTCCTCCAGGAACCGGGGAAGTTGGTGCAGCATGCCATCAAATCTGGGTGCATCAGGGGTGTCCCAGAATGGTAAAATAAGTGTCGGCTGTGTTATAACGAGATGTCTAAGGGCTCAGATGTAACATAAATGATGAAATCAGGTTCAAATGTGTGGTAAGTCTCATAAATATCACCGGATAGTGTAAACTAGGGTCGGAAGGAAGAAAAGAAGGTGGTTTCAAGGCTCAGAAGGTGTAGTAAGTGGCGGAAATTGGTGGACAAGCATAGTGGTGGAGAAGGGAATGTTTAAGTGTGAAAATGAATGAAAGAGTGAGGTCAAATGAAATGCTGGACTCCCTCGTGGTGGGCTCCAGTTGTAAAAACAAAAATGTGCTTCAATGTGAAGCATTAGAAAGAAGGTGGGGCGATGTGTTCATCCCAGGGAGTCACAAGGCAATGCCAAATGGCTGGAAATAGGTAAAGGAATGGACAAGAAAGAGCATACCACCAGTGTGGACTACTCCTATGGGGGCCTTCTCCAAGGGATACCAGACTCCGGACTTCCAGATGCATTTCCAGACTTCTGCACGCAATGCAGACAGTGAGGGAGGGCTAGGACCAGGCTTACAGGCTTATACCAGGCATACTAACAATGATGGAGAGTGGAAAACTGTATTAGATAAGTAATGACATGCCTATGTAGTGCTCAGCTAACATAAAACAATGTCAAATAAGGAAAAATAGCCAAACTGGCCCAAAACAATATAAACCGGTCACAAACAAACATACCCAGCTGGTATAAACCAAGTCCGGCCAGTTGCAGTGCATGCCAGTCATGTAGGGAGTCGAAACTGGCTGTAAACATACCAGTAAACTGGCTGGTCTACCAGTATAGTACCAGCTCGACCAGCATAGCGCTATGTGAGTACCAGTAAATAGCATAAGGAAGTGATGTCCTCTGGAATAAACTAAGTCTAGCTGGTCACAGCACATACCAGTCATGTAGGGGATCAAAACCAGCTGTAAACATACCAATAAACCAGCCAGTCTACCAGTATAGTACCGGCTTGACTGGCATAGCATTGTGTGCATACCAGCTTGATCATAGTATTGTCGGGCACCCTATAAGACCTGAATACACATGCAGGGAATGATAGTTCCCTACACCGTCTTCATTGGTAGCAAACCCCTGTTGGGTCGTCCTGCTAGCCAAGCACATTCTATGAGACAGAATGTTGTCAGCCAACTCAGAGGAGTTGCCCCACTGACCAGGCCCTTCTACACTTATCTAGGGACATTGCACCTCTTCATGAGTGCCTCCCCTATTTAGGTCAACCAATAGTCCAGAGGTAGAAGGCAGTCATAGGCAATAGTACACCACGACCATTACAGAAGGTAGTAAGATGAAGTGGAGTCAAAGGTAATAAGGAAGTACACATATTTATCATGTGGGAAGGGAAAACAAAATGGAATAGTAAGGACAACCAAGAGTACATGTTGGACAAGAGAAAGAATTGTAACAGACTACAATGAAAATTCTAGACTGCCACCAAGCACAGGCAGGGCAAGGACCACTAGCCAACAGATATGCTAGGATTAGGGTTAGAGTTTCATGCTATTGTGGCTAATTTGGCCACTGCACAATGTTAGTGGCCTCTAAGTGATTGGCACCATAGACTCTGTATCTGGACTTCTAGAGTATTATAATGTTAAATGAACTAGCTAAGTATTGTGAGAACATATAAGTGTTAGCTAACTTGCTTGTCAAGGACACAAGCATGTTGGATCTCCAACACAAAGCAAGCTGCAAGTAGGTAATTCTTGCTTGAACCCATCCTGCTGTCAGTGCTCTGAGATTAAAGTTCTGGTCCCTGAACTTGCCAGGAATGTGATCCAATGTGACAGATATTTGCACTACATGAGCAAAACATTGAAAGGACCATATGCCTCTAACACAAAAAAAAATCTGATAAAAAAGGTGATGTATTAACATGTACTATATCCATATTATCATGCCAAGAGGTATAAAGGATGTTTTTGAGGTGTTAAAAATGTTTTTTGCACTAAGAAAGCAATGATAGTATCTGATGCATCATTCATATCCTCTGGCTGCACATTGGAACAGGCTGGTCATCAGATGGAATGGAGTTACACCTCAAACATGGCCAGATATGGTGGTGTAACATACTGGGTAAATATCTGCAAACACACTGTGCCTGGGAAAATGAATATATTAGTCATACAGAGTCAACAATATATTTTAAATAATAGCTAAATAGGTGCATCAATGGTATTTTTGGGCATAGTGAGAATATGATGTTGCATGCCACCAAGACTCTGTTAGCAATGGTATGTAATTACATCATATTCAACCACATAGCAAAAATATATCTAAAATATATTGCCACTTAATATTCTAATACATTTTGATAGTGGCAATGTGTAATATCTTGGTACATAGTGGTCTAATTCTGGCGTCATAAATGTCATGCCTATATGATACAAACAAACTTTTATACACTTTTAGCATATGCTGGATTTCTATTGCTCAAACATATTTATTAAAATAGGCCACCTAGATTCAATTGTATTATTCTACCATTGTTTACAAGACTAAGTTTAGTAGACAAATACAAGTACAAATTCGGAATTTGTAATTATTTTGTTGCAATAATTTATGCTTAAACCTAGGCGCAATTTGTTTGCGCATATATAGCGACTATGTTACATGAACTTTTCTGACCCTGTTTGAGATGTTAGTGCGAGTGGCACGTGAGAACGGCAATTTCCGAAAAGATAACTCTACATCATGCCAGTCCAATTCGGGTTCACTACAAAACAATATCTCACTGGCTTCATTTCGGCTTCCGGAGCGGTGATCGGCAGCGGGTTAGAACACTACTTGTTCGTTTTGGCGTGCTCTTGTCATGTACCATTCGAACACACTCGCAGGCCAACCTGGCACGAAAATGCCCCCCGAACACACTGATTCTGACCTCCTTTCACCTTTAGGAGAGCTTCCTGGCTGTCACGAGAGCCATGAAGAAGACCCACTGATCCCAGCAAGTCCACACGCCGCAGAAATGAGGCTCCTGCGCAAACTCGATGCAAGGATTCTGCCAATCACTTGCATTCTGTACATGTTCGCATGTGAGTCTTTTTCATGCTCTCGAGACCCCGTCTGGACCAGACGCGTCAGGCCTGGATCGATCCAACTTGGGAAATGCACGCCTGCAAGGATTGCCTGAAGATGTGCTTGGAGGAGACCCGACCGGTGTGCTCTTTGATTGGCTGGTCGCCATCTTCTTTATACCCCATGTCAGTACCCATCACGATGGCCACCGCTCGTGCCAGTACACTTACGCTGGGTGGTTAGCTCCTGTGCCAGGTTCCATGGACTGTGCTCTCCAAGTACTATGATCCTCGATTATGGGTTGGTTGCTCAGCCATTCTATGGGGCTTGTGCTCCACATCAATGGTAGGTAGCTATCCGTGGTTTCCGTTAGCAGCTTTTACATTACAGAACACATGCAGTCGATTGCAAGCAACTTTAAAGGCCTTTTTATCGCACGATTTGGCCTCGGTGTCTTTGAGGCAGCATTCGGGCTTGCGGTTGCAGTGTATTTTTGTATGTCTTCCCATTACTCACGCTTCCGTACTGACACCATTTTCTTGCAGCATTTTATTATACTAAGGCCGAATATGGAACCCGAATCGCTTCTTGGTTTGGGTTTGCCGCCGTGGCTGGTGCATTTGGAGGTCTGCTTGCCTATGGCATTCAACATATCAGGACATCCATCTCGAACTGGAGGTTATTGTTCGTCATAGAGGTCGGCCCGCTTCCAATTCCCATTCCATTCAATTATGAACGTCGTGTTACTATAGGGTGTTCCGACAGTACTTTTTGGCGTGCTATGTTTGCTTCTTCTACCAGGGCGACCGGAGTCGACCGATTTTCTAACGCACTCGGAGCGAAAATTGGCCATAGAACGTATGAATAGGGGCACAAGTGGTGACGTCGGAGCAGTTGTGAACAAAAGTATGCTTCCGGACTCTGTCCCTGATACTCTGAATCAGCTGATCTGAACACCAGAACATGTCATGGCTGCTATTCTGGACTGGAGGGCAAGACTTCCTTTGTCATGTCTGGAACTCCATAGCTAATCACAGAGTTAGATATACGTTGCTGGAGTCGTAAGCTTTGGGTTGAACTGTGCATTAGGTTCTTTGGCAGCTTTTTTACCCACGATCATTGAGACAATGGGACATTGTATGTCTGCTCCAGGACACCCTGGTGAGAAAATTGACCGATTGTACCACTCCCAGCGTCCGCGATATCGCAGCTAATGACGGTCCCTCCTTATGCGGTCGCTGCTGTGACCCTGCTAATCCAATCCTATATTTCCGATAGAATCCAGAGCCGCGGTCCCATAGTCGCTTTCGGCTGTGCCTTGGGAGGAATTGGTTACATGTCAGTGTCGACCTCATCTCACTGCGGTTCGCTGCTTACCCCTCACGCAACCAGGATTCTTCTGAGTGTTGCGCACTCTCACATTCATATTCGGTATCTCGCCACGTTTTGTGTTGCTGCAGGGACATATACCAGCTTGGGAATCCTTCTCGCATGGTGTAAGTGCCCAACACTGGTTGTTATCCACCCTGTCCCAATCCCCTTACCCTGTTCGATACTTTGCATATCACGTGGAGCTGGAAATACAACTGACCTGTGATTCCGTTCCGTTTTCATAGTAATGCATAACATGGGCTCGGAAACGAAACGCGCAGCGGGTGTACCCCTCTGCACCGCGATCGGGCAACTGGGAAGTATTCTCGGGTCACACTTGTACCCCCTGACCGAGGGACCTGCTTATTCGTGCGTCGCCACGGCCCGCTGTCCCTTTTCGGAATCGCAATCTGACTGACACTTGTTTCGACCGACCGATTCACCACCACAGACGTGGATTTGGAGGTGATCCCTTCTTTCCTCGCTACTTGTCTTGGATGAAACCTATAACGCTGAGACGCTAACATGCCTTCCCTTCTTTCCTGCTGCGTGTGCGTACCCAGTGTGTTGCGCCCTCATGTTTCTGGCCGCACTGCTGTCTTTGATCCTCAGCGTACGTCGTCGCACTCGTTGGTGTCTCGCATACTCATACCCATGTCCTTATCCGTATCCTTTTCTTTTTCTTTTTCCTTGTCCTTGCACTGAGTAGATCTCGTATCGCCGGGACAACGCCCGTCGCAACGCCGCCTTTGGCATACCCGATCGCGATGCGCCCGTGGACACGTCCGAGCTCGCCGACAAGGTGCGTTTTCCCCTCCTCATCCCGCGCCTGTATCTCAGTAGCCATCTCATCACGCGCTGAAACTCGCATCTGTCTAGGCACCCTGTTTCAGATACCTGCCGTGAAATAACGACGCACGTGGTGCATAGACTCGGAGGCAAGACGCAAGGGCAAGAAGAGGAAGAGGGCGAGGGCGGTGCGCAGTGGGCAGATAGAGTGTAGTCCATAGAGCACCCCGGTAGCAACGAGCTCACATCTCCATCTCCTTCCTTTTTTGCGTAGACGCATAGAATTCTTGCTCGTCTTCGTCTCATATCCTTCCCCCGATCGAACATGAATCTCGACATCGCACACGAACTGTGTCATTCAGACGGGAACGCCTCGAAAAAAAGACAACGTCGACGAACATCAACTCGTGTTCCACATCATCAATATCATCATCATCATCGGCCCGTGGGCGTCTTCGATAAAAAAAGGGGGGAACGAGAAAAGTGGGGAACAGAAAGGCGTAGATACTGGAAGGGGGTCATCAGCGAGGTCGTAAGGTGCACAAGGAATCGTGAAAAAAGAGGGGATAAAAGACATCAGCGATAGGGGGGGGGAACGTGTGCTTGCAAAAGTAGGACGGATGTCGACGTTAGCCCTAGCGGATGATCGCTATAGCAGTGTGAGCGAGAGCGGAAGTGTGGGATATGGATGGGTGGTCACAGAATAGAGAAATGGGTACTTTCCACTGGTAGGGGTAAGTTGGGTCGATATGCAAGAAGTAGAGTGAGAGGTAGACCGTGATCAAACGAGTAAATTTCAACGGTGGGAATGGGGTAACCAGATGACGAGTGGCACCCGATTGTAGCGGAAAAGAAAAAGAACGGGGGAAAATGGCATCCTCTGCGTTCACTTGCCACCCTGGGACGCTTGCACGATCAATGCCTTCTCCTTCAGGACAGACGGGTAGCTGTTCATGAGATGCGCAAGCGCCCGCAGATCATCCTGATCCAACAATGCAATGGTCAGTTTCGGCTAGAATAATAAAATCGACGATGCTCAGTCTAACTATGGGCCACGAAGGATGACAATGACTCACCGCGCCTTTAATGCCGTACGACTTGATAGCTCGGAACCTGAGTTGATATGATGACCCTGGTGAGCGCCCCAGATAGCACGAAGAAAAAGGGTACGTACAATTTATCACCGAGTTGCTGCTTTTGGGCCTGTATGGGTTTGTCGAGGAGTCCGTCGATGAATTCGTCGGTCGCCTTTACAACCAATGGATCAGCCTTGGGCAGTGGAAGCCCAGTCGCAGAAGATGAGTTCGCGAGCTTAATGATCTCTGCAGCGGGCAAACGCGCCAATGAAGCAATCGTGTGCGAAGCCGAGCTCGGGGTCACAGGTACGGGTGACGACGCTGCAGATGGGCCGCGGGATGACAGCGCGGGCGTTTGCGGCGACTCCTCGAGAGGGGCCGTTGAAACCCTCTTTGCCTGGGGCGTGACAGGCACCGGTGCGGGGGCAGGCTCAACCTTCGACTCTTCTTCCCCATCAGAACTGTCCAAAACCATCTTTGCGTCCGCAATCTTGGCTCTAAGTACCTCGACGTTGAAAAGACACATCGCTCTCTCGCGCTTGGGCAAACTCATGAGCAGTTCGACAAGCTCGTTCTGTCTAGATGTTTCGATCTTGGAGACCGCAGCAACCATACGGTCCCTCTCCGAGATGGGTGGAACGGAACCAGAAGGCGAGGATGTGCGCGGAGGTGTAGATAAGGATGCAGAGACAGAAATGGGGGTTGAAGGGTGTTCGGGAGCCGAAGCTGTTGCAGCTAATTGGCTCGGGTCCAACAGACGCGAGTCTTGAGAGTTCGCGGGTGATGGCGACTTGGCGGGAGACGGTGTACTGGGCTTTAGGGCTGCACGCGCACTCGCCACCTGGTCCGCGAGCTTGGCAGGGTCATGAATACCGGCCACAACCTCGCTCAGAGACAAGCTGACAAGAGATTCGACGACCGCATCAAGTTCATTGGCCGAGACACTATCGATCGCCTTAATGCGTCTGCTTAACTCCCCTGTGAGTACCTCTTTCCTGACAACGGGTGAGAGCGCCGCAAGATCGTCGTAGCGCATGGGAAGATTGAGGGTACCGGAGAGAGCAGCCTGAAACGCGTCAACCCGAGTGAAAGTAGACACGATGCATACTCACATTATAATAGCTACCAGAGCCCCTTCTACCCCTATCAGGGCGATCGACTCCGATGACAGGTGAGCCAAGGACCGAGGATGGGTGCCGAGGACTGGAGAAACCAACATAGCTCTCACCACCCTCACTTGCGGTCGGGCTGGTCGCACCACTGGCACTCCGTGGATGGCCATTGTGACCGAAACGTTGAGCCAGTTTCTCTTGGCGTAATTGCTTGGGTTCGTGTAATCTAACGACAAGTTGTTTAGAACCAAAGAGCACACCATTCATAGCATGCATTGCCGCGGCGGCTGCAAAAATTGATCAGCGATCGAATGATACAGTATAGCTTGATGCCAACCTTGATCGGGTGTCTGAAAGGAGACGAAGCCGAACCCGCGACTCTCACCGCCTTCATTACGCATTACTCGTGCACTGAGAAACGCTCAAAAGGGAGACATGTTGTGAGAGATGCTATTTACCTAACAATTTGCCCAAACTAAGGGTATAGAGTTGGATAAGAAGCCAAAGCTCAAGAACGTTGATATTTACCTGACGGAAATGAGTAAAGAGTCCATTGGAATCAATTTCCGGATCCAGGTTCTGTTTGAAGCAACAAACATTAAGACATGCTTGAGATCGAAGCATTCCGGAATCACCTTGCAGAATAAATTGCATGGGTCTATTAGACCACTGTGGCTATTGGAACCAGGGCCACTCAGAGGTGCAAGTTGGACCTGTTGTCCTGGGCCATGAACGAAAATGGCGCCTCGGGGCGGAGTAGCAAACGGATGAGGGCGGGGAGGGGAATACTGTAGATGTGGTATTAGGTAGGAGAAAAAAAAATCAAATCGCGTCACCTGTGCGGGGTAGGGATATACAGAGCCAGATGGAACGAAAGTGGGAGCGTGAGCACTAAACTCAGTGGCAGTGCCACTGCCCCTCCTGCCCTGGTATACAGTTACAGCGATATTTTGGCCTTCTACTTCGACGCAATGCATCGCCTCCTCAGCGATGCGTGCATCTTCTTCGCGCCAAAATTCTACGACTCCGGTATCACTTCCAAATCCGGTCTGTGTACGAACTGAAGCAAGAGCGCCATAGGGTCGGAAGAGGTCATACAGCTGGCTATCGGAGAAGCCAACCGGAAGATGCTTGACAAGGCGCGGTGTTGCAGAAGGAGGCGGAAGCGATGTAGGCGGTGACGTTGGAGGATAGGGTGAGAGCACGGGTAGCGCAGGTGGATGGAGGCCTTGGATGGGCCGCGACTGCAGGGTGGCCAGAGCTTTTTCGGCTATGGAGGAAAGTGTTGATGACCAGGGACATCACGTGCAATGAATGATCACACCTTTCTCGAGAAACTTGAACTCGATAGTCCCAGAGAGCGGGCGGTTAGTTCCGTCGCGTGGGATATTAGGTCTGAAGGGTGCACAAGACTGAAAGGTCATCGCGATATTCTCGTCCGTAATATAAGGTGGCAGATTGGAGATGTACAGTAAGGGGTCGTGAATGTAAGGGTGGGGCTGCGGGCCATCCCCTTCTTGCAAAGGAGGAGAGGCATATCCAGAAGCCATCTTTGACGATCGGCGCCGGTTGTGTACCTGGATTTAACTGCAAATAACGAGTGAGAACATGATCCTGGACAAGACCCCAGAAAAGAGACGCACCCTGTGGCAAGCGAACAAACCCGTGCTGGACGTCAAGGTGCTGGTCAACGCCTTGCTTGCAACTTGCCACAAGAAAAAGTCGGACGCGTGGAAATATTACGTAAGGTAATTTCGCCACACCGCCTCGATGGACGCGACTGAGAACAATGGCGGCGGCTGGATCACTGGTGGAGTCCACAGCACAATGCTCGAAATCGCCCCGTCGATTTGAGATTTATCCTGCGCGCCAAATAGCATGATATAGCAGGGAACAACGCGCCTTCTGGGATGTTTCCTAGTGCATCTTCTCCAGTAATGCCTGTCACAACTTCATACTCAGTTGGTGCAGAGTAGAAGGTCGGGCATCCGCCTCTGCACATCGATCCACCACATTGCATCTAGTGTGGTTAATCGCAAGTCCTTGGAATACATGTTTCCGAGGTCTTCCACGCAACATGGCGTCGGTGGGTGCTCCAGTTAATTTACCCGGCAGCTGAATATTTGAATACCCGCGGGCGACCCTACCTCCATACACTGGCTCCGGTATTATGCGTCTACGTGGCTTTCGCTCTGTGGCTGCCGGAGTATTCGTAGATAATATATGTCCGTGCGATAGAACCGCACGAGATCTCCTTTGCACACCTAGGCGGGAGGCCTAAGGTTGGTGAGTCCAACCAAGTTTGAGCTCTTCGCGGATCCCACCCCTCGATCGATGTTGCGGTGCGAGTACATCCCGCGCACTAAGAGATCTCATCCGCTGGAGTTATTTAAAGAGCATAACGTGTCACGCCGTTATCTTGGTTTGAGTGCGAACCGCTTCCTGGGAGAGTACGTGCCGCCTGGGGAAATTGATCAAGATAAAGAGCACCAAACCTCCTAGGGGTTAGGGCCCTAGACTCGTAGTACGGTGTATTTACGGGCATGCTGCGTGGGTCGCCAGTCCGAGATATCCGATTAGATTCTGTTTCACAAATCCTGTGACGTATGCGTGGTCAAGAACAGTACTATATATATGTTGCTCGCCCATTCCTCAAACGCAGGACACGTTACGACGCTGAGTTCACGCAGGTCTCTCGGTCATAAGCAAAGTTCAGGCAGAATAATTTAGGGAAAGGGCAATAGATGGGCCAGAATTAGTGTGTTTGTTGTGAGCTACTTACCCCCGCAGGCCCGCGATGTTTCATAATGGTTTTCTCTCAGGCTACTGCTGAGTGCTAGACAACTTGATTGATACCATCATGACCACCGCAAGAGCCGATCTCCTGGACGCGCGATCGCAGGGCGGGGGAAAGGAGTTTGCAACATTACAACCCAGCATAAGAGGCAGCAGGTCCTTTGGGTCAGCACGTGGCGGGGCGCCAGGCTCTAAACAGTGGGCAGCGTACAGCACCCGGAACAGATAGGATCAGTAGAGTGCTCAAAAATAGACGGCTTTTGAGAGGTACGCTTTAAGGTCGTATTTCTGCCTTTCCGCCTACAAATTTCCGCCTTACATGTTTGGTTGGTCAGATTTTTTTCTCCCGTCTGTGACGTGATCGGACGCAAATGTGTCGTTGCTTTCCGTAACGTTATGAACACCCCGCCAATCGGTTGTGTCCGCAATGCCAACACTCATCCGAGTGCTCATGTATAAAAGGGTCACCCTCAACTCAGCTATTATGTTGTGTAAATTTTGTCTGCCCCCTTGTTCGCGGTGGAACGATGCACTCATGGTCGCTCCTTTCTTCATTGGCCGTCGTTGCGTTGACCGCCGCCCTCCCTGACCCTTCGCCATCTTCCTCTGCGCCTGTAGCTACACCCACTGTGCCTTATGCCAGCGACGATCCAAATTATGGGTTATGGACCGCAGACTCGATCGACATCAATCCCCAGCCCATTCGCGGCGAACTTGGGGCTGATATCCTCGGCCCCCAAAATATCCCATTGCAGCTAGAGAACTCAAATACCCTGGCACCTCCAACAACGGACAATGGTGCCGTGTAAGTGGAGTTCTTCGCCATCTCAACACCATTGAGGTTGATGGTGCCTTGATGTAGCGAAAATTTCAAGTGGCCATTTTCCCTAAGCCACAACCGCGTACAAAATGGTGGTTGGGCTCGTAACCAAAATAGTTCGCACATCACGGTTATGGTAGTGGACCCTAGTGCTAATAGATTGTAGTTAACCAGATGCCAGTCGCCACCGCTATCGCTGGTGTGGATATGCGCCTAGAAGCTGGCGCCATCCGGTGAGCATAGTGATCCAATTCTGAGATCCTCAGCACTCATAGACACGCAGTGAAATGCACTGGCATACAGATGGCGAATGGGCTTACGTACTTTCCGGCTACCTTCGCGTCAGCTGTTTCACTCCTCAGGGCCAGATATACCTTCAGGACGTGGTATGCTGCGCAACCGCTTTACACTTTTGGTTATCTTGACGATTCCACAGGGCCCTGGGGATTTGTGGTACTTCCCTGCTGGGTTCCCCCACAGTATTCAGGCTAAGAATACCACTGCTGATGGTGCCGAGTTCCTTTTGATCTTTGATAATGGTGCCTTCAGTGAGGATGCTACCTTCTTACTCACAGTGGGTGTTCTTGTCTTCCCCATAATGCCCATAGTTGACTATCATTTAGGATTGGCTGGCGCATGTCCCGAAGGAAGTTATCGCCAAGAACTTCCAGGCTGACATTTCAGCGTTCGATCACATCCCAAGCCGGGAGTTATACATCTTCCCTTGTACGTCACGAGCGGGGAACTTGTGATCTTAGCTAACGTGTTTCCTCTTAGCTACTCCACCACCGGAAGATGTGTATAGTGATATGGTCATTCCAAACAACACTCCATTGAACTACACATTTCCCATGTCCAAACTGAGTGCCACCAAGGCACCTGGAGGCACATACAAGGTGGTCGATACTCGGTTATTCCCTGCGTCTACAACAATTTGCGCAGCAGACGTTACTGTCGAAGTGGGTGGCATGCGGTATGCATATTCAACTGGTTTATATTTGAATACCCCGCTGACGGTTTTCTACGCAGCGAACTCCACGTAAGTGTTGTTTATATCCATTCATCTAGGAGTCAATGACCCAAATCACTTGAATAGTGGCACCCAACGCAGCCCGAATGGACCTACTTCATGTAAGGCTATCATTATGGGTGGTAGTTTTCTCATCTGATTGGCCCTCAAGTTCCGGTACAGCACGTATCACAGCCTATGCTTCGTCCTCACAGGCACAGACATTTGATTTCCAGGTAAGAGCCACCAATGTAGTAGTTGGGACGATTTATGAAGGGTGACGATTCAGGCCGGTGATATCGCCTATATCCCACCTTCATACGGTTAGTCCATTTTCGACTCTGTTCCAGATCAAACCGACCAAAGTCCTATTTACCTCAGGCCACTACATTGAGAACACTGGCAATTCAACGTTGCACTTCCTCGAAATTTTCCGCTCAGGTACGCCCGTTAACGCCCGTACCCACTCTGCTCCCTGATGGCGCTCATACCAGGCGAGTTTGAGGATATCTCGTTGAATCAATGGCTTGCATTGGTCCCACCTGAGCTTGTGAAAGCCCATCTCGATTTGGACGATGCTACTATCGCCAAATTCTCCAAGGTCAAACAAGAGGTTGTTGGTCCTGCTCAGTGATCAGACGGTCGCTCTCATCATCATAATTAATCTCGATAAGCGAGTTGTCAAGATTCTGACCCTACGTGTATTATTATTTTTCTCTTCCGAAGGGCACCAACGCCGACGGACAGCACAAGGAGGGGTACCAGGTCGAAGTATGGACTCGTCATTCTACCTTTGGTTAGTCAGTTTAGGGTCGGATGATTTGGATTACGCCCAGTCCCTGGCCTTCCGAAGAGAATTTGTAAATCATGCCGCAATTATCTCAGTTTCGTTTAACGGAGTTCTATCGCATGTGGTACTGCTAGCTGGATTTGGTAACTGCGCCCCTGGTTTAGGGATGCCGATCGAGCCGAATAGTGGCGTCATAAATATGTCTATTTGAAATCTGAGGGTTGTCCGGCCCTACTACAGTATGGCGACTTAGAACGTTCAAGACTTGTCACCTACGGAAACCACTGGCGTGAATGGCAGTACACAACGGTAGTGTTAAAGCCGAGCGATCCCTCTGGGGACTCTCGGAGACCCGCGAGGTCCACTTGTGATAACATGGAGCGTGGTGACTTGAGGTGCCGCTTCAAAGATGTCAAGTCAAAGCCCCCTTCTAGAGTGGGCTCCCCTAGTCTCCACCTCTTCCAGCAAGTACGCTCAGAAGCTTTCGAATCGGTGCTAGCCCACCGCGAAGCATCCAACGAGTCGTGCCTCAGTGAAGGAGAGACGGGACTAAAACGTCGCGTCGGACCAGCAACTGGTGAATTGACAAGTACTGTACCGTACTTACCCCTAGCTGTGCCGTCACGTTGACATACCTACGCACTCACTCGAAATCTCGGGCAATTGTAGTATATATGCACGTGTCACGTTCCCCAGGCCAAACCAGACGACGGAAATTCGAGTTTGGGCTCGAACGACGCCCGGAAGGCGAGAGCAGTGGGTATTTGATCGTGGTGAGCTCACGGCTCGGACCGGGCTTCAGCTTCAAGCTTCAAGCGATGC
Source organism: Nevesoporus exiguus (assembly GCA_038089155.1). Lineage (NCBI taxonomy): Eukaryota > Fungi > Basidiomycota > Agaricomycetes > Boletales > Boletaceae > Nevesoporus > Nevesoporus exiguus. Next base: position 24,091 of record JBBPKI010000414.1, read on the forward strand.
TGGCATGTTCGGATCACGCGTACCTTGGTGTTCATGTGGCGCTTCAAGCTTCCGAAAGCGTTTCACACCTAAAATTACTGGGCGTAAAGTGTATGTGTTCCAACGATATTTTTCACTATTTGGGGAAGAAAGGGAGACCCATACTCGGGACGGCGAGGTCGTATTGTATGACAGCTGATCACAGACGGGGATGTCTCGGACTTGTCCATACGGGCATACGGTACAGTGCACTTAGTGCTGCCCGCATTACAGTACTGATCGTGGTGCGAAAGCAGGAAAGGGTGGCCGCTAGCATGAGGCGATGGCTTCGCGTGATGTCACCGTGGAGTCGAAGGAGTACTTATGACAACGGCTGCATCAATATTTGGCACCGACCTAAACGCGATCAAAATGTTAAGCTAAATGTAGGTGCTCACATTTGGCTCAACATTTAGACCAGTGCCAAACCTGGATGTAGCCGTTGTCTATGTGTTACATCGCTCCGCTTGAGAACAAACATGCATCCATATTCAGAAGGATCGATGATAGGTATGATCGCACGTCCAACGCTGAGGGACATCGTTGCATACGACCCCTGCCAGGGCCCTGCGGGGAGTGCAAGGTACAGTGATCCACCACCACTTGCGTCAGTAAATTTTCGGAGGCTGTTGACATTCAACAACTGTCCTTAGACTACATCAGACCATGTATCAATACTCTCATATAGTTATTTTCTATGTAGAAAAAATT
>JBBPKI010000415.1:0-24786 GCA_038089155.1 Nevesoporus exiguus
TTCTTGTCAGTTTATTCGTTCAAGTGGGACTGGAGTTAGATATATGCGCCACATACCTGACGCTGCGATGAGAGGGCGAGACGTTCACGTTCAAAGAAGGTGACGAATATCGACGAAGCTTGGTGACGTTGTTGTTGGCCCAACACCATTCCGGCGCTGCGGCCCGTGATCTCCGTATACGCCAGTTATCGGTCTCGCCCTCTCCACCTTCTTGGGACCAGGAAGAACCGTCCGCCCAGCTATACTGACACGGGGTCTGTCGTGAACCTCGCAAGCCAGACAACTTCCACTGTCCAGTAGGAATCATCGCCACTCGCTTCGTCGTCATCGTCAAATACGTCGCGTTTTTTCCACAGATACTGGGGTCTACCTGAACACCTGAGAGGGCGTGGGAACTCTGTGTCCGATAGCGCAGCGCCTTGCTGTTGACTGTCGTTGTAACTCTCATCGCCGCTCCGCGTAGCGATATCAAGTGTCCCTTTGATTGGTTCATCCTCGCTCGCACTTTGGTCATCGTCAGAAGACTTGTTACCCTGGGATAGCTCGCAATCTACATTGCTAGGTGCCGTCAAAGCAAGCGCTGTTGACCCAACCTGAGTTCCACGTACAACATCCGGACCGTTGATGGCCACGTCATCAATCGCCAACGGTCCACGACGTCGGTTGTGCGTTGTCATAGTCGAGTCGCCGAGGGTTCCGACTGAGAGAGAGAACACGGGTGGTATACGGTTCGGAGCCGCACCTGACTGTTCGGTCCCGCTGAACGTAGCTGGCATCAAAACACCAGCGTTGAGGCCAAACTCGTCACGTCCAGATGATCCACCATCTTCGCATCGTCGTCCGATATCGTTTTGAGCCACGACCCAAAGAGTCCGATACGCCAAAGATGGAAGTCGATTCGGGAGAGCCGGTTCCTGCCTCGATCCCCATTTGAGCCCAAGCGCAGAGTGACGTCCATGGCGTCGCATCAAAAACAGATTCCTGGCGCGTATCGAGGGTGCTCTGTTCCTGACGCTCATAGAACCAAGCCCCGGGCATCGACGTACGGCGGTCGACTGTATCTGCGACCATGCTCTGACTCGATTCGTATATTGCAAGATCCCAACGCAAAGATTGAACCAGGCGTTCATCCGAGTTTATCGTCGAATCCACGACCACCCTTGGGAGTTGACACACAGCGCGAGCATCCCATGGCACCCTCGAACGCAAAACGATAACCGCCAGAGTAATTAACCACAAAAGGAGGTAGTCCATCACGCCAACGTCACCGACAAGGCTATCGTAGCCCACCCAAATCCATGCAGAACCTAGAGTAAGCAGTCACGGGTAAGCAGTAGGCCAGGCACGACCGAGGACAAGCGGGGATCACCTAGGATATCAATGTTGTCGACAGCTCCCACAGAACGAGGTTCGTCATGGAGACCGCGTGTGATATTACTGTCATAGATAGGGCGGGAGACAAATAGGGGAAGGGGCGAGCTTTGATCCACCGGCGGGTTCGTTACGAATGAGGTCCACGTCGTTTTGTATTTCCTCTTGGGCGGGCACATCGTCGAAGCCTGGTGAGGAACGGAATTGCGTTCGTGCATGTTCAGATCCGCGTCGCGTCCGAGACCCACGTCGGCAAGCTTCTGGCCCAGAACCACCCAGAACCGCTCTGGGACTCGTGAGAGCAAGGCAAGTTCGCTGCGGGCGTCGAGAAAGCGGAGGAGGAAGCAATGAAAGAGTCTAGCGTGGAAACGTAATGTGTCGTAGTCTTCCCATGGAACAACCCGGAACGCCGCCTGAAGGCGTTCGAGAAGCATGTTGGGAATCTGGGATGGTAGTCTTGGTGAAAGGGAGGATATCGGGGCTTGAAGCGTTCTTGATCTGACTGGTACCAACACAACCCCAACTTCAAGACGGTCGGGACGAGTCTAGTAAGGGAGACATTGTGTCGCTGTACCTAGTATCTCTCATACTCTTGCATGATGGCAAGTTCAGGTAAGTATGTCCAAAATTTGACGTTTCAATCAAAGGTCCGTGATATCGATCACCCGCCACCATCAAGCTCATTTGAGTACAGCCCACAGTGAACTATCCTATACAATCCATTTGCTGGGCCTCGCGAGACGTGATGTGAGATAGAGGATGGAAGGACTTGAACGGGACGCCGTGCCCATTGCGAGTATAATCCCCTATGAATCGAGACGGCTACCAGAGCCCGGTCCCCGCTGTTGCTTACGACATGGTTCATAATATTTCGAGCGTCGGGGACGACGTGCTCGGCGTTAGTGAGATGATTCTACGCCAGTGTTTGATGGCGTTTTTGATTCATGAATTCAGTATGACTGATGATGTTGATGATTTGCTCGCGTCACATAGAATGTAACGGTCGTATAGTGTAGTGGTTATCACTCGGGATTTTGAAGATATAATTTGATTTCCCGAAACCCAGGTTCGAACCCTGGTACGACCTGCTCTTTTTTGCGCTTCACTCTCCTTTTGATAATCGAGTACGCCCGATCGCGCCGGCTGTGATTTCCAGTCTGGCGCGTGGCTACACTGAAAGGAAGTTCTATCGGCATTACTGCGAGGTACACCACTCGCTAGCGAGTATCCATGGCGAACATCGAACACGGCGTAAAGATGCGAACAAAGCTTGGGTACCTCGATGAGTTTGAGGTCCCGTAACCTTCATTCCTCGAGCCAAAAGATCGTGAGCGCAGGGCACGCGGGTCGCAATTCTCAGCTTGGCGCACGCCTGCTATAAGAGAAGCTCTCCTAGTGACATTGCCACAAGAGTACACACCGCCACCCACAACGTACTGTGAGTGTTCGTAAGTCGTATTCGTAAGTCTGAAAATGAGGTGGGGTTCCTTAGTTCCTAGCCAAGTACGAGATCCCTTGACCTGTTCTAGGTCCGTCTGGGCTTCTCCTATGCCTGCACCCAACATGGGGCAACTTCCTACACCCGGGGATCAGGAGCGGAGCGCGCACGTTTCCAATCTGCTGCGCTATACGTTATCTTAGGGTTCTTTGGGGCGTCGTATGCTGATTGACAAGCCCTTTCTCGTTCATTGAAAGCGGTATGATTGCTTTGGGAAAGGCGGCCTGCGATAATGTAACCACGGTGACCCCTCATCAGAGTTCGCTGATGCTCGGCTTGCTACTTGGGGCACTCGGGGTCTGTACATGACTTCATACCATGGTTTAGTGACTTCAAAATGAAGATGCCGTGTCGGTTTCCGTACATTGACCGCCCTCAAGACGGATTTTCCAGTCCTGTTCGGGGTCGTTTCACGTCATATCCTATGTCTCCGGAGCGGGTACCCCGACACGGAGGGCATGAGCGCTCTGATAGTACAAATATGATTGGAACTGAGTCGAAGCGTTTCATTTGTGCGCTCGTGCGGGGGAGACGCGCCTCAAGTCCTCGGACACGTCGTATCGTGAGGCCCGTTGTCAGAGAGCGTTTGACATGTTCTTGCTTCATTCAAACGTCCGGCGTGTGATCGTCCGTAGTGCCAATAAATCCTCGTAGGATCGTGAATCGCCCAAGCTGGCAGTGAGTCGATACAAAAAGGGAGGTGTGTGCCCATGGACGAGTCTGGCAACGGAGGGCCAGCTAGGGTCAATCGACGGAAGATGGTTAAATGAAGAGGACGGTTGCCAGTTTATGACGGATTTCCGTCTCGGTAACTACCTCCCGTGGTGAAACTTGTCAGGAGAACTTCCGGCGGTCTCTGGGGCGGATTCGAGCATGTACGTACACGACGGCGCACTTCCGCTCTCAGCTCTCCTCTCCTCCTTTTCAGCAACCTCTTTCTTTGCGACCACTCCCCGGACCCCCCCCTCCCCACAACCCACAACGCCATACAAGACTGCGACACGACTCTCGCCGAGACAAGGGGGAGACAACACAACACTAGCTCGGAAGTATTTCGTGACGACGAAATTCACCATCGTTCGACGTCTGCCTCGCGTCGTGGACGCTGCTCTGATCTATCTCCGTCGCTGCACTTCAGTTCCGCGTTATCGTCAATCCATACGCGCATCAGACCCACCGTGCAGCAAAGCTTACACTCGCACTACGGCATTCCCATCAGACTCAACGAGGTACGTTGTCAACGAGCTATATTCAGAACGCTAGTCTCACCGCCTGCCCGTGTAACGTGTAGCCAAGTCGCTTCACGCTAACCCGAATAGTACAAGCACACTATACTTGCGGAACTTCTGTTCAGAAATCGCTGCGGCGGTAACTCCCGGACCCAATCAGAGCGGAAGGCATACCTCCAGGTACGGGGTGTCAACGTGCTCCATCTCCTGCAACACTTTGTAACTTTTTGGTCATAGGTGTGGCTTGCGGTGCCGGTATTCGTGATCGGAGGGGGCGGGGGCGTACATACGCCACAGACAAGCCAACTTTGGGCCCTTCGAGGTTTTTTTGGAACGAGGTTACTGGGCGTTGCTCCTAGCCGAAACCAGTCGTCGACTGATCACATCTGATTACTGCGGTCCGGCCGATAGGACAGTAAAATGCCGGAATTGCGACCAGACGGCAAGCGGGTGGAACAAGTGACAGCGGAAACGAGCCCAGACCTCGATGTCTGCGGAGATTTAGGTTTAGGGCCTGCCATGAGGACCGTGGGCAGCCAAGGGGTGGATGAGGCGTGCCGTGGCGAGGACCGCGAGGCCGTGGATCCGGGTGATGCGAGCGAGAGTTCGGCGGGCAAGGATGGCGGAGAGGGCCAGAACTCTGTGGCCTGCGAATCGGCAACGCAGGAATCGAACGACTGGGCTGAAAATTTGCCGGGTGGAGAAGAAGCGGAGACTGCAGGACTCCGTGAAGACCAACACGAGGCTCGATCCAGTCGCCGCGTGGGCTTGTTGTGTGCGCCTCGAAATTACAAACGCCCTCCGTCACTGCAGAATCTCAAGTCGAACGGAGGAGAACTTGAAGAGAGTTATAGCGCTACTATCAGCGACGGCGGTACCACTCAGACCGGTTCCAACGGGACGACTACCGCCACTGCCCGCTCTATTCCGCCTGCCATCCCTCCCCGCTCACCACTCCGTCCTTGTCCTCGCCGCCAGCCAACACCTCCAACCCTTCTCGGAACTACACCACAAGCGACCACCTTTGGCCCTGTCATTGACAACGCCGTATCTTCTCTCGACGTCGACAAGGACGATTCTCATCTGATCCTGATGCCCTCCCTCCGCGAGAGTTTCGGAGGGTCTCTCACCGCCCTCCTTGCCACTCTGGAGGCGGAGGCGCTCCATGACAAAGACTTGCCTCTTCCACCTGACCAAGAAGACGAGTTCAACTTCGACTATAATGAGGAGATCGAGGAAGAAGACTATGATCCGGACTCATCCCAACCTTCCTCCACAGAGAGCCTAACCCTCGACACTCCAGCGTGCCCGGCCCCAGCAATGCCCACCACACCTAATCAACCGGCTGTCATGACAAAGAGAGTTCATGCCCTGCGCGAACTCCTTTCTTCAGAACGTGCATACGCATCAGATCTCGCGTTGATCCGCGATATACATATTCCACTCGCTCTAGGCAGGTTCCCCCCCTTTACCATGGCCTACGCTAATCCTCTAACATGCTTCGCATCGCAGGGCAACCGGCTCCCTTCAATACCAACGGCACGCCTAGCCCGCCACCCTTCTCGCCCAGGTCTGGGTCTGCCTCATCATCGCGGACGGTTTCTACCGCTTCCGACTCCTCTACAACTTCTTCACAGCTTGGTCCCCCGATGACTTGTGACGATGTACGCATTATATTTGGTAACATCGGTGATCTAGCCATGTTCTCGGACCGCTTTGTTGACCGCTTGGAAGAAGCTCTTGGTGGCGTGCTAGAAGGCGGGAGCGGCGAAGATAGGGTTGGTGCATTATTCCTCGATATTGTGAGCGTGCATGTTCTCTGTCCTGTCGCTAGTCACGCACCATTCCATCCGTCCCTAGATCTCAGCCCTTGAACCTCCCTATAAGACGTACATCACTCGTCACCCAACTGCGCTGGCTCATCTCAACGCCTTGCCTTCTTCTCCAGCGCTCTCCTCCTACCTCTCACACACCCGAACGCTCGCGTCTTCGCTGACGCACGCATGGGATTTGCCTTCCCTTCTCATCAAGCCCGTACAGCGGCTTCTCAAGTATTCACTTCTCCTTGGCGCCATCATCGACGCCACTCCCGACTCCCACGGTGACCGCTCTGCGCTCGTAAAAGCACGCGGACGAATGGAAGAAGTGGCTAGAAGCGTCAATGAGGACCGTCGACGTTGGGAAGTTGTACGCGAGGTCCTCGGAGGTGCTCCGATCCCCAGCGCCAACGGGACAGGCAAACCGAAGAAAGGCAATGGTACTGTCAATGTCGGCATGGGTGCTGCCGCTTCTGCGCATCTGAGTCGGATGAAGTCGCTTCGCCCACCCAAGGCTAAGGATCTCGCAGAGAACGCATCTGATCACGCAGAAGCCGTCGAGGTAGCACGATTAGAAGGCGAGTTGCAAAGATGTGCGGCGTTTTTGGATAAGCTTGCCAAAGACATCAAAGAATGGCGACTCAGCATGCGCCAAGCGTTAGTCGCGTTATGGCAATGGGGCATCACATTTGGTGCCGTTCTTGGGCTCAGCCCGTCGACGTCTGTATTGGACATTTCCAGGGCCGCTGACGAACCTGAGGTGGAAGGACGCTCGGAGGCATTCGACGCGTTCACCCTATTACTAGCCAGCCTCCCAGGGCTCTGCACGGACCTCGAACAAGAGCTGCAAAAGTCGTTTATTCCTCTTCTTTGCGACCTGAAAGCAATGATGGAGCCCCCAACGAAGCTCCTCAGTGCGATGCACTCACTTGAGCCGCTTCACGTCGCTCTTCTCCACACACCCTTTTCGCCATCTAAATCCCGCCGTCCCCCACCCACCCTTCTCAAGGCATCGCAGTCTTACCTTGCCCTCCGGTCTGCGCTGTCGGCTGAGTTGCCCATCCTCTTACGGGCGATGAATAAAGCGACGGGCTTGGCAGTTCGTATCATCGCCCGGCAACAAGCGGTGTTCTACACCTCTGTTGGGGAGAGATGGGCCGAGTTGTGGGATGCGCTCAGGGTGGAGGGAGAAAGGTGCGGTGGGGCTGAGGAGACGCTGCGAGTGTGGTGGGAAAGATGGGGCGAGGTCGAGATACGACTTTCGGTGATGAAGATCACGCGCAAGGAAAAGTGGTGGGCAGACCGAGAGAGAGACCTGCGGGATCTAGGTGTGCGACCCGAGAGGGAGAGAGACAGCGCGCGGGAGACCAATGGGAGGGAGCGACCGACAAGGAGGGCGACCGCCCCACCGTCAGCGATACAGGGAGCAGCAACGCTGGAACCTGGACGTGCATCCAACCATCAAGGGCCGCCGACGCCATCGTCTCACAAGCGACAGAGCCATCAACTTCAGCCATCAACCGATACCATACCCCAGGGTCGTAGACGTAGCGGAAGCAGTTCCAATACCCCACAGATCCAGCGCCGAACGTCCGACGAGTCGCTTCGGTCGGGCAAGTCGTCCAAGTCGACTGGCAAGTCCAGTCGGAGCAGCCGAATGGAGGAAGAACCACCGGTGCCTCGTCTTAAACCCAACTTTCCGCAGACCAATGGCGGGAACGGTAACGCGCCCCCGCGCACGAAGAGCAACCCCACGATTTCGCCTTTGCGATCGACACCATCACAGTCTTCTCAGGTCTTTGTGGACTTTGAAAACCATTACCCGCCGTCGCCCCTGTCCATGGATATGTTCGATCCCGCGGAACTAGATTCAGAATATAGAGGACGAACTCAGCGACGATCGAGCCTTAAAAGTAAACTTACCGACACCTTCCGACCCACACATCACCGTCGACGATCGTCCTCTGTCAAGTCTCTGGGCGCACCGTCGTCCCTTGCACCGTCGTACCACTCGACGGATGCGCCTCTTCCACCATACTCTCCCTCGCACTACACCCAATCGCACTCCACTAATGGTTCTGCGACCTTGTCTTCGCATCAGATACGCCCTTCCCCCGCGCTTGCTGCGACTCGCGCGCTATACACTACCCGAGCTATCCATCCATGCATTCCTCCCATCGGCGTCTCGTATCGCGGGCTTCCCTTCTTCCAACTCATCTATGGCGACTCGTTTGACGTTTTGCGTGAATATGGACATCCTTCGACGCACATTGACTTGCCACTCTATGTCGATGACGGGGAGGATTGTCTACTTCTCGTGCGGGCGAGGGTAAAAGGTGGTGGGTACGAGACAGGGGATGTGGGTTGGGCGTTGGCGAGTTTCTTATTGCCTGTCGACTGAGGGATGCAATTAGTCAACACGTTGCATTGATGAACATGAGGTCGAAAAGTGCCGCTTGGTTGGATTTTTCGGGTCCGCTGCGATACCCCCACCACTCTTTTCCCACTGTTACTGCGTTATCTATCTGTCATTCCCACTCGCCGCTTCATTCGCTGCTTCATTCGCTGATCGTATCCTCACGGCCACTTCGGAAAGGTGGAAGGCCAGACCGAGTAGACGTGCTAAACTCAGGAGACATCCACCTGCATAGCACACCATCATCAATCAAGATATCATGGGACATTTTGCAAAAAGGCTAGACCTTTTCTCGCTACTTAGACGGTTGTACTAATCTCCTGTACACTGCCCCTCACTTCATTACATCGCTTTGCTCGCGTTTTTTCTGTCTCTCCTTTTGCTGGCTGTCGCCCTCTTCCATGCACCATCTGTCTTTCTTCTTCTTTCGATTTCTTCTTCGGTCTCTCTCTACATCTCTCGTTAGTGACCTTTCTTGGCTTTCGTTCGTGGCTTTCCAACATGGCATTTTTCGTTTCCGCTGACATGTAATCAGTCGGACTGGTTTTGCACGCGTCGATAAAGTGACATAAAACAGCATTCTCCATAACGACAGCCTGAGAAAAGTTAGTGTTCAGGACCCGATCCAGAGGGAATCAGTGCAGGGCCCAGAGTCGACTCAATCTGTGTGGAATGTTGTTTATAACGTTATCGCTTGACGAGCCGTGTCGCAGGTTATCTTATGTTTGAGAACGGCCGTTGACGAGAGGAAGTAGCACACATTTCAATCTCCGTGAGAGTCAGCCAGATGGGAGCGCCGAGCTGCCAGGTCACCACAAGCAAACTCCGCCGTTCGCTGGGACAGTAACAGCACCCGCTTTCCAGGGGCGGGGTGAAGCGGCGCCTGGAGGTGAGTCACAGTCTGTGTGTTCTTCGGAATTAAAGCGTCAGAGTTTGTAATTATGCCTCTCTCTCGTGACCTTGGGCCCCAAAAAAACGCGATGGGCTGCAAAGTTTGGTTGCGGCCTCGAAGTTTCTGAACAGGGTTCACCGGTGCCAGTTCACCGACCCGCGGAGCCGTTACGATACGACCATGGGAGTTTCGTCGATTGAAGCGTACGCGACTGATCTCAGTCGACCTCTACTCGGTACACTATCTTGTCACATATCGTGAGTATTGGAGGGGCGTGTTCGACGTTTTCTATTGGTTCGAAGACAAATTTGGTGCCTAGTGCCGTGACGAGACGTGAGATGGCACGTGTTGTTGCGAGTCGATCATCAGCTGACGACGGTCCAGTTTTCCCACCCTCGTATTCAAGAAGCGTTAGCGAGATGTCTTTGACTGTTTCTGCCCAGGTCAGACGGACAGGGGGGCGCCGACATACGTGCGCTTTGTCAGTCGAGCCGGAGCACACGCTCGAGGTGCTCAGACTCACGGCGACGGCGAATGAGATGCGTTAAAGGTGAGTCAATGACGTACTGTGCAGACAACCAATTCTCAATGGTATCTTCGATGTTCGACGAAGGGATTAAGCTGGCACGACGTACGTGAACGATAATCATCAATACCTCGTGTTGAAACTCGGGATAAACTTTTATGTTTAAAGGATTGATCATTCTCGAAAATACGAGATACGCATCCCTAGGTACTGTACCGCTTGACCAAGCGAAGGGCAACACCAAAGACATCTTGAGGGTATCCTCAGAGTGTCTCTGGTTTGACGTAAACATGGTTAGTATTTTAATCCGGATTAGAGCTGACCCATGGAGGTGCCTAGTTGTACATAGCCCCAATTGACTATGCACTAAGTTACGTGTCACATTTATCGTTTTCCCTGCGCCTCGACGTGCATGATCCTTTGAACTTAACCAAAAAGGGTTTTGCTCGCTCCAGTTGCTGGTACTTGCCGCAGCGGTGGGAAACAGCCTGCTTGTTCTAGAAAATTCGATTCTAGAGAGTTCTATAGGGTGCGCCTAAGGAGGTGGGGACGGACAAACGAGTCCTATCACTGCCTCTTGTACCTGAGTTCCCACTTACGACCCCAGAAAGCGGTCAGATGCGTACAGATGTTGCCCAGATATAGGTGTAGTGCTAAGTTTACGTTCTCTCGTCCCCTTGGTCTGTAGTCTGATCTTGAAATATATCCAGCAATTCCGCTTATGCCCCACCATGAGGAAGCAGGACATTAACATGCCTTCTGACCGCGGGTATTACAAACACCCACCACGAACGTGGAACTGCCGTGCTGCACTGCTACAATACTAAAGGGTTATCGTAGGCCACTCCAGATATATCTATATTTTCTGGAAAGCCTATCGGCTTCCAGTTCGCGGAGATTTGGCGGATGGCGCCATAGTTCGCAGCGTGGCATCTTTCCACTGGCGAGTAAATGCTACCCTATTGTTTTCCCGAACCTGCCTCCAAATGAACTTCGTCCGCAGGGAACGCCTCGTGTTCGTCGGTCCGGAGGAACGGCACACTGATCGAGGTAATAATTATTGAATAAGCCACAAAGAAGACGGCGACAACTCCCCCTCTTCTTGCTTTATTTTTTTCCGCGCCATGGTAGGATGTGTAGGTGAAGTGGTGTCTCCCATTATTCACCATGCTATAACCGATATCAAGGTTGTCAGGTGTTGGCTCTCAGTCGCAAGTCGGGGATCCACACGACCGATCTAGATTCCCCCGGGTGAGTCAATGCAACCCTGCAGTTCCCGTCTGCTGACTTGACCATAAACGATCATGAAATTTGATGGACAGGGAAGGAGACGGGCTGTGCATCGTGTTTGGTAGTTTGGCGAATTGGCCCAACGTGAGTAGACGCGATGGTCGGCCCACCCTATGTGCGAAGACGAAGACGGAAGAACACAGACGATGAGGGTAAAGAAGGCGGCAGCCCCTCTCTCCATAGCGTGGCGTCACGCTCCCCTGGGTAATCCCCTCTTCATGACCGCATCCCTTGAAGAAGAAATCAAAAAGCTCTGTTGCGTTCACATGACTCGTCTTTACATCAATCAACAGGTTACTTCATGTCGTATGAGAACGATCGTCCAGGCAGAACGCGTTCAGTGGTTCTCCGTCACCCTCGCAGGGTCAGGATACGCTCGCACAGCTACTTTTTCAAGGCCCCTCCGCCACGCCGTGAGGCCGCCACTCCAATCAGACGGGAATTTCGAGTCAGAATCCCAGCGTTTAGGGGAAGGAAGGCACGGTTGAGAAGTTGGAACGCCTCCACGTTCGTTTCCCCCTTCTCGTCGTGACCTTTGTTCCATTGTTTTTTTTGTTTGTTACTGGGTTCGCGATACGAGCCCGCTGCTGATGTGACGACCTTGCTGGTGTACGGTGATAATTTTCAAGAGGGCAGGCTTGGTTCTTCGTCGCACAACTTCCCCATTTGTGATCGCGCGCACTCGGGGATGTCGGGCAGGTCTAGAAGCGAGGCAGTGTTCGTTCTTCGGCACGACGACGGCACCCTTCCTCAAAAGGTGCTTCGACTCTTTGTACTACCGCTCGCATCTCGTCGATCAAACCTTCTGGTCGTCCTTGACGTGATCGCGTTGCATGACTCGCCATCTTGACTTACATAACTAGAGAGGCATTTTTGTATTATTTGATATCAAATTAGCTCGAGCTCAGGGTGAGATGATCTCAGTTCTTTTTCTTTTTCTCTTGAGAAATTCCATTGTAGAAGGAAAGCTACGGAAAAACAAGTCGCCGGTAGAGCGAGCGAAAACCATCCCTATTCAAGAACCCAAGTAACCCTCCGTCGAGCCAACAACAATACACTCGTACGAATCACATCGATAGAAGCGTAAAGAAATGCATGCTTTTTCATGTCCAAAGAAATCGTTAGATATACGTAAAAAGAAATGTCAATGCATTATGCATTCCAGAATTACAGGAAATGCGCAGCAGGAAAAACAAACAGATACCATATTCAGTACTGGATATGTTCCGGCTCGTGGTCCTCAGGTGCTACGACGTTGCCGCTGGCATCGAGCGGCCAAAGGGAGTTCTTGAAAAAGTTGGATGGATCGTATGCTCGTTTGACTTCGCAGAGTCTGTCCCAATTCTCGCCAAAGCATGCCATGACGCGGCCGGGCAGTTCATGTCTTCCTAGGAACTGCTCGTAGAATTGGAACACCTCCACATCATCGAGCATGAAAAGGCTTACACTAGGGAAAGGACCACCTGTGGCGACGGGGGCGAGGGTCTCCGCGATCCACTGAAATCGGATAACGTATTGTGGGAGGGTGAACAGACGTAGAAGCATGAGAAAGCGCACCTCTTCGGCAGACTCGATGCATCGTGGGTCTTCAAAATCAATGTCCCATTGATGGAGAGCAGCTACTGTGAACGTTGCCTGACGCTGGGACTTTGACAAGCAGCTATTCTCAAAGTCCGATATGGCCCCTCCAGCGAGCTCAAAAAGCCATGCTGCACGTGTATCATTGTCGTCAGCGGCATCGATTCTAAAGTTGGAAACTACGTACTGCAACCAACGGGCGTCTGAGCGAACTGTAGCACCGTTTTGTTGACAATTTCATCCGGGAGTGAACTGATCAGTGCGGAACGGATGAACCACTTATTTCCCGCTGCGCAAATGACTCTTGAATATCCCTCCGTACCAAACGCTGATGCTAAGAACATACCGTTTCCTCTCAGCACCTGGGCAACACTGTCTTGTTGATGCAGGAAAGATTTCTCGTCTACTTCGTTCAGCAAGCAACGTTCACCGTCCCAGGACGAGATGGCCTGGAGGAATTCTTGTCCCTTCACTTTAGGGCCGATGTAGCACATCTGAATGACAACGAGCGAGTCTTGACCAACCGGTCCTGCGGTAAGCAGCACATTCGCATAGAGTTCGCGCGGTGCCCCCTTAACACAGTCCCTAAAATGCTTGATGAGGGATGGAGCAGTTGCTCGGTGGAAGCGACTGTGCGGAGAAAGAAATGAACATCGTCGCTGAAACTACGACCGCGGACCTACTATATAAGACTGCCAGCGAACACGACAGGAACAGGGAAGGCCTTGGCTTTATAACGTGTAACGACACCGAAGGCTGGGCCGGCACCGCAAAGCGCCCACCAGAGATCTAGACCGTGGTCAATCGCTCGAATTGGCACAACACCACGTGAGCTGACCTGGATACTCTCTTTCGCTCGCAATCACGATACGCCCGTCTGCAAGTACCACCTCAGCCTCGACGAGATTATCGATACTGAGTCCATGAAGACGGCTGAGGAAGCCAAAACCTCCGAGAAGCATGACAGCGGAACCAACCGGGTGGGCAGCGCTAGGATTTAGTCATTCAGTGTCACTTTTTGTCGTTCGGGTGAAAAAGGAACCTACAACGGGACGTGATACGGCACCGCGCTACGTCCACCCGCAAAGGACTGCGCTTCCAAGGGGTTAGCAGCACAGAATTGGTCGACCTCCTTTTGCCTCATTCCCGCACCAAAAGTAACATACGCGTGCGGATGGATAGGTGTTGCGTAAGTGAGCATGTTTTGCTCGGAAGCAAGGAATACGGGCGAAGCAAATATCGATCCAGATAAATACCGAGTGGGTCTAGACGTGGAAGGGTCAGGCTGAGGGCCCTCACTTGGAGCATCGTCGAGGTATCCGAACGGATCCGCAGCCACTGACTGAGAGGGAGAAGTCGGCAGAGATGTGGGTGGGGTGCTGCGGGACAGCAAGGCCGACTGTTCGGAAATGCTTTCAGCCGGCGTGTTCTCACTAGCTATCGTAGGGCAAGCAGAGTTCTGAGGTAAAGCGTCGTTGGGTGAGGGGGACTCGTCCAGTCTTCGCCGGTCTCTTGGACGGAATGGCTCGACGGTACCTGACGGGTGGAGGAACGTATGGACGGATTGGGAGGACGAAGTATATATACGGAGATTTGCGTCACCGTCTCTTCTGCGCTTTCCACTCGCCGCAGCGTCCGAGATGTCTGGTGCTGCCCTTTTCTTACCCTTGGTGCCGGGTGGCATGTCCCTTAGGCTGGTAAAGGTTCCATCGTCCTTTGGAGACTCGACGTCTGCCTGGACGATTCCACTGAGATCGACGATTATGTCGCCGCCGATGGCCCAGCCAGCTGTACCATAACCACCTGCCTTGATGGAAATAGAGAGACTATGTTTCTGACAAAAGAGGATGATTCTAGAAGGGGCGCCGCGGTGTCAGAAGTGGATGCCACGTGGTCCCGATGTGTGTGCTACTCACTGGCTGACGTCTTGAGCGTCCAAAGGACAGGCGACGGCCAGGGCCGCGACCTTGACGTCGCCGTTGAACACTCTAGAATAGTCTGCAAAACTGCCAGAGTTTGAGAAGCAAAGATGGAGAGCACGATCGATCACCTACTTGGGATCGGACGGGAGATAGACATCACCGCGTAGTGCGGCAGTGAGCTCGGCGAGAAGGGCGGCTGGAAGGCCAAGGCGGACCTGAGGCTGAGTATTTCCTTTAGACATGATGGTAATGGGAGAGGGGATAATGAGGACCGTAGACGGAGGAGGGTCTTTTATAACTTGTCGATGGAGAACAAACCGGGTCGAATCGTTCTTGATTTGTACACCGAAGACCGTACCTTCAGAGTGATTGATTTATGCAGGGCGCACGTACCAATCCTGCCAAGAAGGCGTGTGCTGCAGTGCTGACGAGGCGGTGATGCTCCAGATGCTGGCATCCGGGTACCCGGTGATGGCATCAGAACTTACTCAATGACATGACGTTCAACTTGCACACCTCCAGGCTCGAGGACGTCCGCTCAACCGCGACTCCGTCGATCGCCAGGGTCTGACCCGGCTTTTTTTCTCAGGGAAGAAAATTCGTCTCACAACGTCACTGCCAGTCCAACGCGGCGTCAGCCACAGACTTTTGACGTACCTTCAAGATCCTTGTCTTTAGGGACCCCTCCCCGCGCGCAGCACCGCGCCAAGAAGACGCATTGCACGGACAATACCCTTCTTGCCCTCAACGGCGCAATGGCGCCCTCGAAATTTTTTGGGCACCCGTTTCTGCGGGCCCCACACCCCGACAGCGCTTTTGAGGGCAGCGCGACATGATGCGGTCGGCTCCGTAGGTACTAGTGGAAGCTGACGCTCGTATCGCAGTCGCTAGGGTCGTATATACGGTAATACTTCTCTCCACAGTACTCCACAGGATTGACGCTTTGGGTGCCCGAATCCATGTGGCGATGCCACACTTGACGTCGTAGCGCACCACTTCTCCCCGCTTCTCCTCCGACACAGCAGCCAAATCAACACCCTCGGAAGCAGTCACCCCTTTACAGAATGAAAATCACGTTGCAACTATCGGCAAACGAAAGACGAGGGCTGCAATAGCCTCACTTGCGTCATCGGGCTCCACTCAGTTCTATTGTAACTGCAGCCTTGGCCGACCCCGATTCTCATCCGAAAATTAGGGCGACGCAGCCGTTATGAAAAAACGAAAGAAACAAGCCACGAATACTCCGCGGAGTCATTACATCAATGACAGGCATAATGGTGATTTACATGTTCTCCCGCTTTCCTATTCATCTTCTCCACCAACGGCGACCGACACAGCCAACGGCAGCTGAGAACCATGGTCTTGTTCGCCGTCCACCATCGGGGCCATTACGGTTACAGATGCGCAACGGAAAACCTTCTCAGATCGCTCCGTCATCGCAATATTGAACTTCCCAACAATTTCCACGAGAAACGCTTGGATCTCGATAACGCTATTAGCAGATGCATTACAATCGGTTTAGTATGTTTCGTTTATGGTAATGAGAGTTGCTTACGCGAAGCGCCATCCCAGGCACGCGCGAGCTCCACCTATGAATGACATCCTGCCATTTTTTCGAAAAAGAGGGTGTTGGAGTTGCTCTCCAAGTAGAATGCATCATGTCTCACAGGTTTGAATAGACACCAATTGGGACAGTCTTTCTCGCACTCGCCACACCTTCTAGCCAACGGTCAGGATTGAATTCGTGTGCGTCCTCGCCCCATAACTCTGTGTTGCTGAGATATCGGCACCGATGAGCGACACGATACACATATTAGGGTGGTATGCTAACCGGTTGTACGCAGCAATCGACGCCACTATTCGCGTTCCCTTTGGGACAAGTATTTCCTTGATGAATTCACCGGATTCCGTGGAAATCGGTCGAGAAAGTGGGACAATATCATCTTTCTTGGCAATACGCTGGACGCGAGGCACTACCGGGTGATACCGTAGTCCTTCCTGGCCAACAGGGGTGCGGAGTGAGTCAAAACGAGGAGTGGGTCATGCTATTATGCACCTTGATCACCGCAGCAGTGTAAGGCATCGCATCAAAATCGGCCATCGTAAATTGTGTATCGCCGCGTGCTCGGATCGCAGCCTCCGTTTCTCGGATCTCGGCGCGCAACCTGGTTTGCATTTTTGGATCCCGCGCAAGTTCCAGCAGAATCCAACTCAGCGTGTTTGACGTGGTCTCATGTCCCGCAAGCAAAATCGTGCTGACCATCGTCGGCTGAGCAAGCGGGAAGGAGGATTGGATCAGCCACGTACCGCATCTGAGATAATAGCTCTTCTTCGGTTAACTTGATCTTTGCTTCCGAGTCCATATTGGCCTTGACTGCGAGCTGGTCAGCTACTTCTGATGAGATGAATTAGTCGCCTACCAAGCAAACTGAAGATGTCCTTGTTCCCATTGCCCCTTGACAGGGTCTTGACTTTCTCCTGAACCATGTTCTTTGCTAACTCCGTGGCCACCCTTTTCACGTCCCGCGCATGTTCAAGTCGAGGGTTCGATCCGTGATCAGTCATCCACTCGAGTACCTGTGGCGGAACATATTTGGAGGCTGCGTGTACGAAAATCTGTAGTGCAGATGGACAACCGAAAATGTCACTCCTGAGAACAACACAAAGTCACACTGCAGTTCGAGACTATGGTCCGCGGAAGAACTGACATCATGCTGTTATACTTGCGTGCCAGGGGGTGTTCATCGTTTTCGATGGCGCCAAACTGAATATCAAATGCGGCTACCAGGGTGAAAATCAGAGTCTATTCTTATCGCGTGGGAAGAAAGGACCTTGGCCGATTGCATCCAACGTTGCGCGGGAAAGCCAGGCGTGGATATTGAGGACGACTCTTTGATCACTGCTACTCTCAACGATCTCTACCCATTTCGTGCACATCTATATAGTAAATTAGAACGGAGAGAACAGGCAAGAATCGGTCACGGATGGGCTCACAGATTCAGCGCATGCTCTAAAGACGCCCAAGAAAGCTCTAGCTTCCGGACCGCCGAATCCCGGGAGAAGGATCTTCCTGTGTCGTTTGTGATCTTCGCCTGTCAAAAAAGGTTGACAGGATCCATCTCTGGGGGAAAAGTGACCCTACCATCGGCCCAGGTAACCCCCCTTCCATTGAGCATTCGGGAAATGACGCGGAGATTCGGTTGCTTGGGATAATGATAAGCTGAGGTATGGAATATCTTTTGAAGGGCCTTTGGATCGGCAATTAAAAGTTGGTCTTCCTAGAGTCAGTCAAAAATGCCATTAGATGTCAGCACGACGTTCGTGATGGATTGAACTTGCTCCGAAGACAGTCTTGAAACAGACAACATCTCCATAGAGGCGCTGCCATTCAAAGTCGGTATAACCACTTGGACGCTGGAATAGCTCGAGCAAATTCCCTATACGGTGTCAACATCAATGTAGGAAGCGGGCACGAAGGTAAAACTCACCAAGGATGAACGAGGAAGCCTTGGGACCGCGTATCTTGGGCAAGGATGGGCGAGTGAATTTGTTAAGCAGGGAATAAACGAAAACAAGGGCAATCAAGCCCGCAGTCACATAACTGGTGATCATCGTGTGCAAACGCTACGAACGTCCGTGGAGAAGGCAGAGGGTTTATGAACGGTCTCGTTTCCTCATGACAGCGACGATATGATGTAGCAGCTGCTGATAACCGGCCGATGCACCGGACGAAGTTTCTCGAGTACGTCAAGAATGCTGGGTCCAGGACACAAACCACAACTCATGACCGACCCAACGCTGACTGACACGTAGCAGAGCGCGCCTCGCGAGTAAAGCGGAGTGATTACACCTCATGTGTCAGGTCAGCAGACCCGCCATTGAGAAGCCTCGGTTGAATTACGGGATTGCGCATGAGTCGTCCTACCTGGAGTGGAAGCCATTATCTCGGAATCTAAAGTATTCTCGTCTATCAAGCAGTGTAAGCAGGCCGGGAAAATTCGGCCGACGCTATCAGCGCGGCCGAAGGCGCACCTCATGAGAGGCCAGAGGCGCAGTGGATCCTCAGGTCGGATGTGACCGCAGTAGGCTGAAGCTTGAATGAGTCGTTACTAGTTTGAATTAGGCTATGTGGTGTAGTAGCGGTGCTACTTACTACTCTGGTAGTCCGACTCGGGCATTGCTCAATTGTTCGTTGTAAACGACGACCACGCTGTCGCCTTTTAGACTTGCCTTGGGTTCGCATGGACTTTCTCTCTCAAACATACATCGCCCTTCGGGGGCCGACCGGAGCCCCGCAGTCGCCAACGGACACGATTGCCAAGCTCAGTGACCGCCTCTCTCCATCGACCCTCCTCGCTGACAGACGTGCCGCTGTTCTCTCGCTTAAAGGCCTGGCCCGGGATTGCAAAGCAGAGGTCGGCGAAAGAGCCCTTCCAGGCCTCCTTCAAGTCCTGCAAAGTGACGCCGAAATCGACGCGGACATCGGCAAAGCCGTCCTCGAAACCCTCTATCATCTCTGCGAAGCCGACGAACCGTCGAAAGAGTTGGGTCTCAAGCATACCGATGCCTTTCTCACCAACGACCAAGCTATCCATGCGTTGTTCACTCTTCTCGCAGACTCTCATTTCTACGTTCGCTATGCCACACTGCAGTTCTTGGCAACCTTGCTTCAGAACAGGCGCTCGGTGGTCCAGGGCTACTTCCTCAAGGCACCCAACGGCGCATCCAGTATCATATCGATATTGGAAGACAAGCGTGAAATTATACGAAATGGTGAAGCCCGACATCTTTCCTATATAAAATTCGATCGCTGTCTGACGAGGATATCCCTAGAAAGTATCGCCATGATACAACTACTGGTTTCACAGAGCCCAGACATCCAAAAAGTACTCGCCTTTGAAGGGGCTTTTGAGAAGCTTTTCAATATCGTCACCCAAGAAGGCGGGCTGGAGGGTGGAGTCATCACTCAAGATGCGCTGCGTTGTGCGGATAGCTTGTTGCGCTTTAATGCTTCAAACCAGGTAGGTCCAGTGCTATCGACTTGCTTGCAGTTCTAAGTTGCACAGAGTTACTTCCGTGAGACCTCGTTACCAGCCCTCCTCTGCTCTCTGTTACTCTTTCCACCGAATCTCCAACTGCATGACGCTCCTCCTCAAGAGTTTGCGCTTCAATTCTGGGATCGACAAAAGACCACGAATGTATCCCTTGTTATCGGGATCATGGGTATGCTCGTTGGTTCCAAGGGCAGCAGCGTTAGTACTATCATTGTCATCACTTCTTTAACTCCATTGATGGTACCATAGAATCTAGAGATGACGTTGTACATCCGGTGTTTTGTAGAGTTTGCGCTTGCTTCGAACGCACCCACTTCCTTGAAGACCCAGGTAAGTGCCTTATTCATCGCATTCTTTGATCTCATGCCCGACAGGCTTTACGTTTACTTCCCAGTAGTCTTACATTTCCCTTATCCGAAGTCATCTTGACACCTTACATGCCTGTTCCCGAGACGCGTGGCGAGGAGTGGGATAGATTAGAGCCGGCGTCTGCGCTCGACGTGCTCGTAGAGCTTGCCTTGCATGGGGAGTACAATGGTTTGCATGGTGATAGACGCTCGAAGGATGCTCTAGAGTTGCGTGCTGCTGCTCTGAACGTTTTCGACGTAAGTGCCTTATACTGGCCCTCGGCTCATTAGTTCAAATATACCCTTAGAACTTTGTCCGCAAAGAGGAGATCAAGCAAGCAATCATCCAAGGCATGCTGCCCCCAGAAGGTGCGCCTTTGCTCTCAGCAGGTTCATCCTGCTAACCATGGTAATAGCCTCAGCGGCAACGCCAATAATTTCTCCACTTCTCCATGCCTTGTGTATCCCACCATCCTCGCCGCTCAACGTCATGAACGTCACGACAACCCACTTCGCCACTCTCCTTTTCGCACATTTACTCTCATCCTCTCCACGCTGCAAGACGCTTGCACGATCCATCAAACCTTCCCCTGCTCTTCCGCCCTCTGCGCCCGGTCAAGGCCAGTTTTTTGTCCCGGCCGACAACACGGCCCCGCCGCCCAGTGCTCCGGGAACAGATGACGATGATGCACCCCAAAGCCTTATCCCACTCTTCACTGAAAATCTTTCCTTGTCCTTTTTGTCCAAGTCGCGGGTGGACGTTGCGAACGAGAAGGAAGTGAGAGAGTGGGAGCGACTGATCGTGGGGTATCTGTCTCTGCTGGTGCGGTGGCTCTGGGAGGACCCGAAGGCGGTCAAGGAGTTCCTCGAAGCTGGTGGATTGGGTGTGGTGAGTTCTTCTCCTAAGATTTGTTGGTTCTTTTCTTGAAGTATGTTCTGCTATTAAAGCTTGTGGAACCCATCAATCAAACCACGGAAACTGAGAGCCTCGTTCCCGGTCTCTGTGCATTCCTTATGGGTGTATGTTACGAGTTCAATCGCGAACCTGGAGAAATTACGCGGTTGGTGATCGTCTTTTCTTCCTGAGCGCCTCCACCTGCTTATACAGCTCATGTTACCCTATTGCTTTCACATAGGTCGACGATTCACCCGATCATTTCTCGGCTTGGCGTCGACGCGCTGATTGGCCAAATGACACGTTTCCGTGAAGACGACCGATTCAAATCGGTCACGCCCGAATCGATGGTTCTATCACCCCGGTCGTCGTCTCTCGGCATTGGGGCTGGCCCCAATCAGAGCCCGGCTGAGCAAGAAGGCGAGATTTGGTTCGACTGGGCCTTTGCGGATTTCTGGAAATCGAACCACTGTGAGTCTGCGTCGGTCGGTTGAGTTGGTCACCCGAGAGTCAGACTGACGGACCATGCTCGACCGACTTTAGATACGGTGCAGCGTGGGTTGAGCGCGGATCCAAACGCGCTATCATCTTCCACAACTTCGTCTTCGGGTGCGTACAGTTTCTAGTCGGGTTTCCTCGGGTGACGTCCCTCTGACGACTTCATTTATCCCTCACTTCGGGGTAGTAGGGCCCAGCGCGGAATCTGCCATGCTGATCAACTCGCTGCGCGACGTGATCCGCACGCAGGCGACCGAGATGGACGCTCTCCAAGCCCAGCTAAAGGACCTCACCACGAAATCTTCTGCAGAAGTATGCCCCTATCTTCCCATCGCGATTACGGTTTTGATGCATTTCCACAGCTCAAGGACCTCCACGGGCGCATCTCTGATCTCCAGGCTACGCTGGAAGAAGCGCAGGGGAAGAAGCGGGACGTGGAAAAGGAGCAAGAAGACTTGCTCGTATTGCTCGATGAGGTGAGTACGAAGCGGAGGCGAGACAAGGCCAGAATGAGGGAGGCTGGATTAGAGGTCTCAGATGACGAGGAGGAGGACGACGATGAGGAAGAGGAAGAATGAGGTATTAGCTTTGGGCATGCGGAAGCAGTGGGTTTGTCTTTGTGGTTGGGCTTGTACTTCGTGGACGATCGAGGCACGGAGAAACTGGTGATACGTTCTGTGAGGGCCGTTCGTATGCGAACCATCGCGCAACCTGTGGAAACGACTCGTTCGTAAGAATCCGATCGATCTGTTCCGGACCCGCATCCACGACTTTTCGTAGGGGATGGATAGTCGCCTCCAACCCAGCTCTATGGTGAGACAGTATTTGACATATTAACCATAGTATAGACTATTACAATATATGACAGTTGATGTGTAAACAAGAATAGGAATGGCTGCGATGAGTATAAGGTAGTGGTCATGGAGGGCGATTGCGAGGTCGGGCGGCGAAGCTAACAAAGCATATGGGACTAAGCGCGTGGTCCAACTAGCTCGATTTCTTCCTGTAAGATACGACATTCGATCAGAACCATCCGGGGGCGAGCCAGCACGCCAAACTCACTGCGCGGGATTTTCGTCCAAATAACCACGAGAGAATGCGTCCGAAGAGCGAGGTCTTCATTTCCTTCATCCTCCCAGATGTCTCTCGGGGTTGTGCATGAACTCGTTCATATTGCCCTTCCTGCAACAGCAACCGATCGCCATCTTTCCTCATACGCAGAAGATCGTCTACGATCGTTCGCGCAGAGGATGAGTTATGGAACCGCCTAATAATAGCTCCTCCTTCCACCAGTTTCGACCAATGTTCATCTCTAAGCTGAGACTCCCTCTGTGTCGCGAGTGTATGGACCTTCATCTGGTCCCACATGGTCGTGACTAGACATGTTCGGTGCAGGCCCACATGACTATAAAGGCGGCCGAAAGTCTGGAGATTCTTGTAAGCGGCGCCAGATAGACGATTGTCGGTGATTCTGTGGAAGTAGATTGTCCCAGCGACTTTGTGCGTAGTACCATGTGGATACCTTTGCCTGTGTTGGGAGGCACAAAGATGCTATTCAAAATCAGACGTACTTTTGTTTGAGCCAGTCGGCAATTAACCTTAAAACATCGCCATCTTCACGACGGGTGTCGTCAAAACCTGGCGTGTCGACCAACACGAGACGGAAACCGTGGTACAGGATGGGATATGGAATAACAGCCTCGGTGTGGGGCTTGAGGGCACCCGCATTGTGCTGCTCTGCGTTCCCAGTGAGACTGTTAATGAACTGATCGTTCCTAGCCTGAGCATTCGGTATCAAAGAAAGTACCAACCCGCTCACATTAGTCTTTCCAGCTCCCGTTTGGCCCATAACGCTTTTGTAGAAATAAGTCGTGAGTACGGTGACGATAACTATGGACGGGAGTACTCACACGACGATAAAGTCATCTGGCTTTGGCTCAAAGGCGACTCGAGGCATAATGCTTTTGGCAGAATGCTCGATAGCAAAAGTCCTTCCAGGTGGAGAACATGCTGCCGTGCCTCGTTTTCTCTACACCCCCTTGGTACAGCAGCTTGAGGGCATGTGGCCCTGGTCGGAACTCAGATTCCACTCCGAATCTGGCCTCGGCACTTTCCGCTCCTTGATCCCTGCCCCTGCACCGCCTCAACGCTTGCCAGCCGTTCCTGGTTCATTTTAACATTCGCCGTGTGGTCCCCTGAGATTTGCCTGCTGGACACTTTTCTGGAGGGAATTGGCCATTTTAGGCCAACCCCAATCATGTTCCCACCTCAAAGATACTACGTCATCTGACTATCACGTGAGGCATTCCACCGGTTCACTTGACACTGACATCTTTGTAGCACGTACTTGCCAACTGTAGGTTTATTGTACAGGTATCTCAGATAGGCAAAAGGTACTTCCTCGCGGCTAATCCTACTAGTAGACTTACACCCGATGGACTCTAAGGCCTCTCGATGGGACCCCGGCCACCGCAGATTCCACCTCCCACTCCACTCCACTATCCATCCTTCCAAGGTTTTCAAGGTCGTCGTCATACGATGAAGGAGAAAAATGATAGTAAATAATCAACTCAGTCGGCATGTCGTGGGCGAATCACTGCGCCTTCTGCCCAGCCCTTACTACCCGTTTCCACGCGTTCCACCACATCACACACTTCCGCTCTTCCCCAAACCCCTCCAAAAACCTGATCACGCGCCACACGTCTCCCCAATCGCTCCCTATCCCAAGACTCACCCGCACGACGCCCAACTCTCGGCCAACGCGCGCTTCGACCTCGCGCAGCGTCGCGCCGTCGCAGAGGCTATCCATAATCTTTTGGATGCCGAGAAGTGCAGAAGCACCGCCGGGGTTGCACATGCAACCCGTGCGTAACGAGATGTTGTGCACCGCGGCGACGTGCTCGATGAACGAGTTTGGGAGCATTTGCCCAGTAGGCTATCGAACGAACGGAGATTGTATGAGAATGCTTCGCCCGGGTGCGAATACACTCTACTCACTGTGAGGATGATAAAGGAGACAGTCGACCCGGTGTCGGACTGTTCGCCAATTGATTTGAGACGACGAGAGGGTAGCTTGGAGAGAATTCTGATCACTGGCATGCCGTTTGTGTCATGTTGCAGATTAGCCAACGAAGATATCAGGAAGTGCATTAAGCATGATAAGCGTAGTGGAAGAAAGGGGAGGTATGCAGACAGAAATCGGAGGCCGTCCGTGACCGCCGACAATGTTAGATAGTTTACCGTTCCGTCCTGTCCATACAGTAAGCCATTCAGTGCTTTTCGCTTAAGGGCAGTGCTGATACCTCAAACCGTTCATGGAGCTTCGCCGCCATCGTAACGAGAGTTCCAGGGACTTGTACGACATTTACCGTCCCGCCTGCAAACCAAGGCCTCTCCAGCATCGCCAAAAAGCTCTCCTTCACGATGAGTGCTCCTACACCAGTCGGGTATCCG
>JBBPKI010000416.1:4110-24782 GCA_038089155.1 Nevesoporus exiguus
TTCTTCTTCTTCCTTGGCCAGTTGGATTCCTCAGTCTGAGAGCATATAATAAGACTGTGGACACCTGGCCATCTTGACTTCCCCTTTTGTCCAGTTGATGGTTGGATTGTGTTTTGCCAACCAGGTATAGCCAAGGATCATGTGATTTTTGCCTAGATTGGTGACTTCAACAACTAGGTGTTCACAGTGTCCTTGGTAGTTGAGGATGATTTCAGCTTTATGAGTCACACTTCCTGCTGAATTCTTTGTTCCATCAATGTTAAAGACTGGTATTTCCCTTTCTAGTTTTTCTAGTGGGAGCTTTATTGGTTTTGCCCATTCTTGGTCTATGAAGATCCTGTTTGTGCCACTACCCAAGAGGGCTTTGCACTGATGTTTTTTGTGCTTGGTAGTGGGGTGTGCAATAGAGATGTCCATAAGGATCTCATGTTGCATCTTAGTGTTTCATAAGAGAATCCAATCTGGGAAGTTAGATTCTGGATAAATATTTTTTTCTTTTGTTTTCATTGAATCAAACCTGCATTCCCATGCAGCAAGCTCCTTGTTCAGAGACCCAGTCTCAGTGGGCAAGTGTACTCTATAAATAGGGCTAGTCAGTTCTAAATCAAAGGAATAACATGTTGAGAAGGAGTCAGAGTCATTGTCAAAGTCCTGTCTGTATTGTACATAGGGTGAAAGTGAAGAGAAACTATTTTTTGTATTTGGAAGTGGCTCCTGAGGTCCCACATCCCTCAGTTGCCATAACCTTTTCCCTCTTTCTTCATCTTCATATCATGGAGATCAAAGAAATAGGCTTGCATCTCATTGTATGACATGCCTTTGATTGCTTGTTCTCCTTTTACAGGTTCTGGAGTAACCTCTTTCCTCTTTTCTTCTTCCTGTCCCATTGCTCAGACTCTTGGTGGTCGTGATGCTTCAGTCCCCTTTTTTCTACAATTGACTTTATATCTTCCACCAAGGAATTTGCACTCTGTACATCCTTTTTTTGGTTTTGAACAGTTTCTAGCAATGTGTCCTTTACCCATACAATTGTAACACTCAGAGTTTCATGCTACAGCTCCTATATCCATTGGCTGTCCTTGCCCTCCATATGTGCAGGCTTGGTCTTCTCAGTAATTGCCCTGTGAGGATTGTCCTGGTTTGGAGGTTTCTTTTCCTTTTAAGGAGAATGCCTCCATCCTTGTTCCCTGTGTTGTTAATGCTTCCATGTAGTCCTGTATGCAGTTTTTTCTTCCTCCACTATAGAAGATTTGCTGCATGATGTCTTCATCAACTGCCTTCTCCAACAATCTTACTCCATTAGGGTCATTAACCAGTGGGTCTCCTTTGGTGTCATAGTAGTGTTCTAACCACCTGGTCAGGAAGTCTTGTATGTTTTTATTTTTGAATTGTTGACATCTTTCAAGCCACATCCTTGCATTGTCCACCATGTTTATGGCTTTGAACTGCTGATCCATTACATCCCATAGCATTTCTTCACTAGGCCAGAGGGCTTTGTGCTCCATGAACCTAGTCAGGGACTGTCTTGTCCATTGTTCTGCTCCATGGATGTCTCTTTCTCCATCTTTGGGTCCTACTCTGGTGAGGATTGCAATGGTTGTCTTTTTATTGGTAGTGAAGATTTCTGAATTGGCATCTATGTATATCTTTGCCTTGCTTCCATTGAATCTTCCTGATTCCAGGACCAACTCTACTTTCTTATTTACTTTTACCTCTATGTTCCTTGTTTCTCATACTCCTGCAGCCCTTTGTAGGATACAGATTTGTTCTTGTAGATTAGTGATTATGTCACTTAGTGCTTGGACCTGATCTGCAGACATGGCTTCTTGTTCTGGAGGAGATGGGCTGATCTGGTCTGGTGATGAGGGCTGATCTTTGAGGTGGTGTTCGAAGGAGTCATCAGTTTCAGAGTGGGTTCCTGTACTGGTTCTGAGATGTGGCAAATTCTTTGTGGAACCAGTTCTTCTTCCAGTTCTAGGGAGGGTGTTGGTTCTTGTAAATTGCAAAGGGCTACGATGCCTGCTTTTATTTCTTATAGAAGTCAGGGGACCTCTTCATTTGTTAGTTCAGGCAGTTCATATACAGTAGTTGGACTGAGATAACTTGTCTCCTAAACTCTGCTGCTTGTTTGCCTGTGATATAATGGGTGAATAGGATGTCAAGATCAAATTTTAAGTTTCATCAAATTTGATCTAGGAGATGTGAATGGATATGTCATAAGTCAAAGAGATTTCTCTGGATTGGTCTCCTTTGGATCAGTGGTGGGGTAGGTGTTCTTTGTAGTTGTGGTCCTGGGTAATGATGGAACCACCTGTCATTGTCTACATATCCCTCATCTGGATTGATTGAGTATTCTCTATACTCTTCTTCTTGGATAGGGATTCTTGGTCTTTCTACTAGTGCTTCTCTGAAGAAGTGATATTGGCTGTCTAGAGCTATGTATCTGTTGTTTGGATCAAACAAGTACTCTCAGTTGTACTTGTAATTGCCCCCTTGAACTGTTTCTTTTGAGGGGAGGCAAACCTCAACTTCCTCAGACTTGGCAGGATCTCTGGGGAACATCTAGAAGTGTATAAAGGTATAAAGAAGTGTGGACCATTGTCAACACCAACATCTACTCAATCAGGACAATAGCCTCCATGACTCAAGTCTTCAAAACTTGTAAGGTAATCTGGGTCATCAGACACAAGACCACTCTTTTGACAATGACCAGATGCATAGTAGTAATTCTATAATAAATGTACCACATGAGAACACTGGACCTAAGTCCTTTCAAAAGTGAAACATGCAAGGGCAGTGTTTAAACCAATTAAGTGCTCTCAAGCACACTCTTTGACAATCAGCCTAAAGCTGTTGGCAACCTACACTTGTTAGAGCTTTGGTCACTACTAATCAGGCTTGCTGTAAGTCAAGAGGAAGATGTAGGGGAACCAACCAAGACTTGACTGAAGTCTGGTTGTTGATGACATTGGATTCTTATACTACTTACATGGTTTAGGGCAAGTGTGGGACTACTTACTAATCTACTATGTCATGTATGATGTCATAGACCTAGACCAACAGTAATTAAAGAAGCGTGTCATAGAGTGTTCTAGAGTGGTGTTATGATTTTCTCTTTACATCCTGGTCTTCTCCTTATTTCTGAACACATATCATTCATGTATCCACATCCACATGCCCGATACTTATGATTCCTAGTCACCTTCTCACTGGATGAGTTTGACTACTCCTTTACCGTTTCTGTTCTCACTTAGTTACCTCCTTTAAGGACATTACCTCCTAACAGCATTCTCTTGCATGCTGTCATGATCCATACATAGCCATCCACAGTTGTTCCTTCACCTTCTATTTCCTTCTATGCCTACCCTTTACCTTGGTCTGTGCGCGCACTACAGGACTATAAAGTAGCTAGCTACTTGCTTGTAAACCCCAAGCTAGACCTGTGCAATTCCACCTCCTCTAGTCTGGACTTGTCCTTGCCTGAACAGTTGCCTCAACTGTTCCCTCTTGCCTCTTTGCTTGTTGTGAGACATTGTGCCTCTTCATGAGTGCCTCCTCACAAAGAGCTCTTGTCATTTGCAGTCCAGAAGGACATGCTCTGTAACAAGTGGTGATTAAGGAAGTGAGTGTGATGAAAGTGAAAGGTAATGATCTAGACTTGATCATGTGAGATATCCCACGATCAAGTGCAAGTGATCATGTGACTTGATAAGATAAGATAAGAGATGAAATTGTAACATTACCCCCCTCCTATGAATTGCATTCCAGGCGATTGAAGGGAACCTGGGAGGGTTCTGTGATGTTTGAATGAAAAGTGAAAAGTGAATCAAAGTCCATTTGAAGCATCCTCAACTTTCAGGGTGCTAAAGGGTTGGATAAATAAAAGTCCTGAATTGCCTCTTTGGCGTTTGTGAGATGGCTTTGAGGTTCCCACATGTGGTCTTCCTTGTCATAGCCCTTCCAATGTACTAAGAATTCCAGAGATCACCCTTTGAGGTGTGAATTGACTATACTGTATAGTCAATCTCACATTCCAGAATTCCTTCTTGTGTGCCCATGACAGGTCCTGGGGCTACTACAGATTGATTTTCAAGGCGTTCTTTGTAAGGTTTTACCCTTGAGATGTTTACAGTTGGATGGATTCACAGGGTAGAAGGGAGTTTTAATGTGATGGCATTAGGGCCTGCGAATGAGAGAATTTCATAAGGGCCAATCCATCACTTTGTGAGCTTCTTTGAGGCCTAATTGAGTTTAATGTTCTCAGTTGACAACCAGACCATATCTCTAATTGTTAAGTCTGGAACCTTAGAGCAGTGTTTATTTGCTTGCTTCTTCATTGATTGTTGAACTTTTTCAAGAGATTCTTTAGCTTGCTCAAGCATCTTGGAAAAGTCCTATGTGAATGCTGAGGATGATTTGTTCTTTGTGATGGTAGGTTCTATACCCATTCTTGGTTCATAAGTTTTGGTAACTTCGAATGGCATTTTCTTGGTGGCAGAATGCTGGCAGTTATTGTATAAGAACTGAGCCAGGGGGAGCCATTCTGCCCAGTTGTCTTGTTTTTTGGCTTTGAAGAGCCAAAGATATTGCTGAAGGTCTTGATTGACCCTTTCTGTCTGTCTGTCTGTTTGGGGATGGAATGCTGTAGACATATTAAGATCTATTTTAACATTTTGCCAAGATCCTTCATAACTTGTGAAGCAAATTGTGGTCCTCTGTCAGAGACTATGGACCTAGGGCGACCATGGTGCTTCCATACATGGTCTCTATACAGCTTAGCTGTTCCTAGAACTGTAATTGTCTTATTGGTGGGAATAAATTCCACCTCTTTGGAGAATTGGTCTACTATGACTAGAACAAAGTCATAGTTATTGGATGGGGGGAGATTGGTAATAAAGTCCACAGAGATGTCTTTCTATGGACCTTCTGGAATCAGATTTTGGATTAACTCTCCTTTAGGTGTCTTGTTTTCTGGCTTCATTCATGCACATCTGTTGCATCTTGAGCAGTAATCTTTCACTTGGGCTCAAAGGCCATTCCATTGAAAGTATCACTCTATTATCTGCCATGTTTTCTCAGCACTACTGTGTCCAGTGATTGGGGAGTCATGATATAAAGTTAAGATATCTTGGTGTAGAGTTTCTTTATTGGAAATGAAGATCCTGTCACCAAGATATAGGATTCTGTCTTTGTTAAGAAGGTTAGGCTTATCTACACCTTTCCATTCTTTCTGTGCTTCTACAATCCTTTTGAGGAGTTTTCTTTCCTCTCCTTTGATAGTGAAGCCTTGTCTTGTTTGTACCCTTACTCTATTTTCAGGGATTATTTGTATGCTTTTTGTCATATCCATGCCAAACCAGCCATCTCCGCCTCCTCCAGCCCCTTCTCTGACCATCTCTGGTCTCCTCTGTCCCCCTCCAGTCCATCTCCATCCCCACCATGCACAGAGCTCCTCGGAGCTCTGCTCCTCTGATCAGACCTGTGGCTGTGCTCGCTCAGAACTGCCCAAACATTATCCCTGTTTGTCCTTCTCTTTGTTCTTTCATCCCTTCTGTGTCCCTTAGTATTATCCTTGATGATCTGCAACCCTTAGGTCACTTCTTACCTCCTAGAATATTTTCATGTTGTTCTCCACCTTTGTCAGATACTATTTTCATTCCATTTAGTATCTCCTTCGCTTACTCTGCACTATTTAACTCCTGTACCTCCTGTATGTACTCCTCAGCATGAATATCGACCAAAAGTCCCCCATCTCCTCTCATTTCATGACCACTCCTCCTCCTTGGCAGAACTCCAGTCAGACTTGACTCCAGAGGATAAACATTTAACAGTATATTCATACTCACATTTGAGCAGGTCTCCATTCCTTTCTTATGTCCCCTCACTTCTGTTTTGTACTCTGACCCTCCAATAGGATCTCCAGGTGGGCTTGGATTCATTCTGAACCCAACCATGCCCTATGGAGTTATCTCATGACCTTACCTCTGATTGACTCTGCCCCTTCAGCAAGTCTCCTTTGGGCTACCCCTTGTGGTACCTCTGAACTCCGTTCTACCCTGCCTTTCAGCAGTCTTTATACCTCTGTTTCTCTCTCACCCTCTGGGGCATCCTTTGTTTCTTACATTTTGAAGCTTCATCTTCACTCTGCCTCTTTGATGGCCTTTCGCCTTCATTCATCTGTATCTGCTCTCACAAACTTCACTTCTCCAAACCTTCAATTCACCTCTGGTGCTTCAGAGGCCCTTCTTTCCCATTTTTCAAGACCTTTTAGTTGTCCTTTTACTTCCTCCAAACCTCCAGTTGACTCC
The DNA here is from genome assembly GCA_038089155.1 of Nevesoporus exiguus. Taxonomy (NCBI): domain Eukaryota; kingdom Fungi; phylum Basidiomycota; class Agaricomycetes; order Boletales; family Boletaceae; genus Nevesoporus; species Nevesoporus exiguus. The sequence continues at coordinate 10,419 of JBBPKI010000416.1, forward strand.
ACCCTCAGCTAGTCACCTTTTCCCCTATTGTAGACTTTTCCTTTCTTCTGCCTCCGGCAAATCACCTCCGACATTTTCATCACCTCCTTGGGTTTTCTAACTTTTGTTGGTTTTAGGACAGCTAGCTCACCATGAGACTCTGTTGAGTAATTGGCAATGAGCAGCACTTCATTCATGATCCATACAAGATAAGAAATGCCAAGCCCTCCACTACTCCAGGCTTCCAGGGCCTCTGCCTTCATGCTCTGCCCCACTGCCTTCGGACAGCACTCCAGATTCGCCATGGCACCTTGGACTTACTACAGTCCAGTCCGCAGTTGACCTCTAGTCACTTACTGGGGGAAGGCAGGACATCTCGATAGGAAAGTCACCCTGCAACATCCGACTACATCCCCAACCCTCAACATCTGCCTCTAACCCTTTGCACCTAAGGACCACAAGTCTGAAGGTCCTCCACTTCTCTGACACCAACTCTGACATCTCTGGACATTAGGGTGATGGACCACCTTGGTCCTCTTCTTTTCCTTCCTCTCCTCATCTTCCCTAGATTTACCCTCTGTTTTTCTCCTCATTCACTTTTCTGTACCCAAGGACCTTATGTCTGAAGGTAACTCTGGCCTTGCTCTGGCCGACTCTGCTTGGTCCGGACGGCCCTCTACTTTTTTTCTCTTTTGTATCTTCTTTACTGTATTCTGGACCTGGGACTGCATTGCTCTTGTCTGGGCTCCATTTGAGAGCACCCCCTGACACATCCTTTCTTTTTCCCTCACATGTCTCTTTTATGACCTTATGATTCCCCCTCTGGGTCCATCTCCAGACCATTCCCTCAACTCTGGTCATGTCCAGTTGACCCTGGCCCACCAGAGCCCGCTTCCTCCGTTCTTCTTCCCTTTGCCAATATATTCCTTCTTTTGTCTTCATTTTGGACTATTCCCTTCCACTCTGGCAACTTTTGGTCCATTCCAGACCACTCCACCTTCATACCCTATTTTTTGTTGTTCTTCAGTTCCTTTTCCTCAGCTTGTCATTGGCAACTCCTGTCAACTCTGACGACCTCTGGTCCACTCTGGACCATCTGTTCTTCTTCTCCCTTTGGGCAATCCACCTCCATGGCCTTTGTGCCAACCTCTTTGGGTTCACTGACATTTGTTTAGTATTGACTCACATGCTCGCCTTGTAATGATATTGATTGCTAGGTTTAAGAAGCTGCATATAGTCTAATGTACTCTTACAGATTGAATGCCAAATCCCCGCACTCCGGGACTCCATCCAAAAAACTAATCCTGGGAGTTGCACCTTGGATTTGCCAAAGTACTCTGACCTTTGTGGTCCAGCCCTGCAGACCTCTGCTGGACCCCTCCAGACTTCTTCCCGCACTATAGGACTGACCAAGATTGTTCCTTAGCTCTTTGCCATTTTTGGCATCATACCATTTTTGATTTCCCATCCATTTTTATTCTGTTCTGTCTCATTAACCTCCATTTTTCCTTTTCCTTTTTGTCCCTGTTCACTCCATTACCTCCGTATTTCTCCATTTTCACCTCTGATATGCTTTGTATAACTCTGTCATCACCTCTGATGTTTTCCAATTTTTCTCCATTTCCACCTCCAAGATGCTGTATTCAACTCCATCACTTCCACTTTCACCTCCTATCCACTTTGTACAACTCCATTACCTCTGATATGACCTCTGACATTTTCAGCTTGTTTCCACTTTGTTTATTTTCATTTACCTCTGGACTTTTTTCAAAGCCTTTGGCTATTTTCCTTTGTTTATCTCCGCTTCATCTCTGGTTAATTCCGGACATCCTCCGATGTTTTTTGTTCTTCTCCATTTCCTTTTCTTTCTCCTTTCACTCTTCTGACATGAAATAAAAGAGAACTTTCATAGAACAATATCAAGAACCATTATAGTACTACTCTTCTAGTTCTTCCCTTCCTCCACCTCTGCCTTTTTCTCCTCTGCTTCTGCTTCTTTTTCCTCCCTTTCCTCCTCCAATCGGTCTCCTTCCTCCTCCATTACTCTGACCTCCACCTCTGGCTTGCACTGCATCTCAGCCACTGCCACCTCTGGCACTACCTGGCTCCCTTTCGCCTCATGCTGCACCCCTCTGCCCACCACAGCCTCGAGGGCTCAGCCTTAAAGGGGAGACACTGTCATCAACATGACACCCAACCCTCCAGCCAGTCCTCCACCACCTCTACATTTTCTACCTCCAGACTTCTTCCACTTCATTTGGACCACCTCCAGACTTGTTCACCTTCACTCAGACCACTTCGGACCACTCTCGGACGCCTTAGGGCACCTTTCATTCTTCCTCCACCACTTCCAGCATCTTCTGCCTTGGTGTTTACTTCTATTTTGACCTCTTCTTTATTTCTGTTCTCTCTATTCATCATCTGTATCCAGTTCTGTACCCTCTGATTTCCTTCCATTCTTATTACCATTTCAGTACACTCCTGCTACCCCTCCATTTTCTCCTCCATTTCATCTCCAGTACCTTCAGGTACATCTTCAGCCCCCTTCAGGGTTTTTCTATGCCTATTCTGGACACTCTGTTTTCTTCACTCTCTGTCTCCATTTTTAATATTGGACTACTTACCCCTCTTATCTGTTCATCCTCTCTTCCTTCTGTATTCATTCCACTTCCTCTCCGAAACCTCTGGTACACTTGCTGTACACCTCTGCTTACTCTGGTACCCTTGTGGTACATTTCTGCCCCCATTCATTAACTCTGGAGCTACCTCCTGAGCTCTCCGTCCCTTTTTACTCTGTTTTAGTCTCTTCCTCTTTCTTTGTCTCTTACCCTTACACCTCTGGCATCCTCCAAGGCACTTCAATTTTCCTCCATTTTCCCTTTGCTTTCAGATCCTCTTGTCCTCCAGTTCCTATACTATATTCTTTCTCTCCTTCTGTCTTCTCTGGTACACTATGTACACCTCTGGCCTTTCCTGGGCACTCTGACTTTCCTCTATCTCTATCTCTTGCCTCTCTGTTTCTCTTCTTCTTCTCTGTTTTATACTTTTCCTCTGCTTTCACTCCAGATCTCCTCCAGACTTCTCTGTTTCTTCTCCAGACTATGTTTATCATTGATCCTTCCTTCAATCTGTGTAGTTATCTCCAGTCCCATTTCTGGGACTCTTCATTTCTTCTCCTTCTCTTCTTTTTGTCTTCTCTTCTTCTCTCCGGCATTCCAGCACCCCCTCTGCATTCCTCCACTGCTACCTCTGGCACCTCCGCTTGTGCTCCCCCCACGCTATCCACATCTCTATCCCCACTTCATGCATTATCTGCTTCTCTCCTTCATCTTGTTGCATGCCAAAAGACACCTCTTGACCTCTCTCACACTGGGGCTCAGATTCTTTAAGAGTGTCTTACCATCGGTGGTAGATCCTTATGCCTATAGCTGGTACTGATCATCTCCATCCTACTCCACATGGCAAATCGTTCAGACTCTGCCTCAGTAAGCACTTCTGTCTATCCCTCCATCAGTGCACCCTCTCCACAGTGGCTTGACTGCCACCTCAGATTGGTCCCATGTTGAACCCCTGCTTACTGAAGGCCTCGAGGGCTCGGCCATAAAGGGGAGGCACTGTCATATCCGTGCCAAACCAGCCATCTCCACCTCCTCCAGCCCCTTCTCTGACCATCTCCAGTCTCCTCTGTCCCCCTCCAGTCCATCTCTGTCCCCACCATGCATGGAGCTCCTCAGAGCTCTGCTCCTCTGATCGGACCTGCAGCTGTGCTCACTCAGAACCACCCAGACATTATCCTCATTTGTCCTTCTCTTTGTTCTTTCATCCCTTCTCCGTCCCTTAGTATTACCCTTGATGATCTGCAACCCTTAGGTCACTTCTTACCTCCTAGAATATTTTCATGTTGTTCTCCGCCTTTGTCAGATACTATTTTCATTCCATTTAGTATATCCTTCACTTACTCCACACTATTTAACTCCTGTACCTCCTGTATGTACTCCTCAGTACGAATATCAACTAAATCACTCTCCCCTCATTTTACGATCACTCTATCTCCTCCCTGTCAGACTCCTGTTCCTCTGAAATATGAGGACATGGACCTGCTTAGAGGCATGACACATAAGTCCTGTGCCAATGTCCTCCTGAGTACCTCTGCTCCAACTCCTCTGCTCGGACCTCCAGTCCATCTCCTATACTAACTCCTCCAATAACCCCTAGAACTCTGCAACTCTGGTCAGACTTGAGTCCAGAGAGACCAGCATTTAACACTTTTGTTGTCTTCATCAATGCCCATGGCATGATCTTCTCGTTGAAAGAGAGCATCTGCCTTTCCCATTTGAGATCCTGGCTTGTTTATGAGGACATAATTGAACCTTGACAGCCACTGTGACCATCAGGCTTGTCTTCAATTAAGGCCTTGTTTAGTCATGAAGTACTTAAGGTTGGCGTGATCCATCCATACTTCAAATTCTTCTACCCCCTCAAGGTAATGCCACCATTGTTCTAAAGCAAGAATTATTGCGAGCATTTCCTTATCAGCAATTGGGTAGTTCCACTGCTCAGGGGTCATGGAGGTGGAGGAGAAGGCAACTGGGTGCCATTTGTCATCCTGCTCAATTGAAAGAACTACCCCAGTCACGAAGTCAGAAGCATCAGTTTCCAACCTGAACTTGCTGTCATTATCAGGATAGGCAAGGATAGGGGTGGTGGTGAAACTCTTTTTCAAAGAGTCAAATGCATTTTGCTCAGTGGGTCCCCACTGCCAGGGTTGGTCCTTCTTGGTAAGATCATTCAGGGGGCAAGAGACTTTTGAAAAGTCTTAAATGAACCTTCTATAATAGTTGGCCAGTCCAAGGAAACTTCAGACTCCTTTGACATTTTTAGATATTGGCCATTCAAGAATGGCTTCCACCTTTCTGCTTTCCATTTTAATTCCTTTGGTGTTTACTACCATTCCAAGGAATTCAACTTCCTTTTGTTTGAAAAAGCATTTTTCTGGCTTTACAAATAAGTCATGTTCCTTTAGCCATTTCAAGACTTCTTTGATGACTCTGTCATGTTCCTTTTTGTCATCAGTCTTGGTAAAGATCATTATGTTATCAATATAAACAATGACTATCCCATCCATATTAGCAAAGATTTTATTCATCATTTGCTGGAATGTAGTGGGGGCATTGCATTGTCTGAAAAACATTACTAATGGTTCGTAAGCTCTGGAGTGGAAAATGAAGGCTGCCTTCCATTCGTCCCCTTCTTTGATTCTTATATTATTATAGCCCCATCTGTTGAGGTCCGGTCTCTCTGGACTCAAGTCCAATTGGAGGTCCAGAGGTGTGAGGGGTGGTCAACAAAGTTCATCTCAGAGTTGGACCAAAGTCTGGAGCAGAGGTGTTGGAGCAGAGTTACAAGATAAGGACATTGGTGCAGGACTTATGTGTTGCGCCCTTGAATAGGTCCATGTCCTCATATTTCAGAGGAGTGGAGGTCCGACAGAAGGAGGAGGAGATCATAATGAGAGTGGGGAGAGGTGACTAATTTAATATTCGTGCTAGGGTTACACGACAGAGATACAGAGATTTTATACTAGGAGGTAAACAGGGACATCAAGGATGTCAGGGAATAATGAGATAACATCAAGGGTCCATAAGGGACCAAGAAGGGATGAAGGAAGTGAAGAGGAGTACAAACGAGAATATATGAGAGATATCCAGGTCTAAGGATAGCTGAGTCCCTGTGCAAGCACAGCCTTGGTTTGAAGTGGAGAAGCAGAGCTCTGAGCGTGGAGGAAACGGAGGTGGACTGAGGGTGATGGAGGTGACCAGAGTTGGTCGGAGATGGGGCCAGAGGAGGTGGAGATGGATGGGATGTCATGGATATGACAGGTAATGGTAGTCTTGTACCAATCTCTTCTTTCTGCCCTTCTTCAATATAAAGAAAACTGGTGATGGTTGGGGTGAGTGGGATGGATGAATATACCCCTTCTTTGTTTGTTTGTCAACAAAACTCTTTAGTTCTTCCATTTCATCCTTGCTCATTGGGAAGATCTTGGCCTTTTTTGATTGAAAGCTAGGCTTGAGCTTTATCTCATGATCCCAGGGTTTTCTAAGAGAAAGTCGTTCTGACTCCTTTTTGCTGAAGACCTCAAGATACTGATAATACTCTTTTGGAACCATTTCTTCTAGAGTGGGCTCTTTTTTCTTCAGCACTTCTAAGTTTTTGATGAACCAGTGCACAGTTGAGGCAAGCTTAAGTTCTTCTTCTTCTTGTGCCAGATGTGTTCCTTGATCCAATAGCATATAGCAGGATCATGGGCATCATGCCCCCTTGACTTCTCCTTTGGTCCAATCAATGGTTGGATTATGCTTTGCCAACCACATATATCCAAGGATCATATTATTTTTGCCTAGATTTGTTACTTCTGCAATTAGGCATTCATGGTGCCCTTGGTAATCAAGTATTATCTCTGCTTGGTGCATCACAGATTCTGCAGAGTTCTTTGTACCATCTACATTGAAGACTGGAATTTCCTTTTCCATCTTTTGAAGTGGTAGTTTTACTTGTTTGGCCCATTGTTTGTCAATGAAGACCCCATTAGCACCACTGTCCAAGAGGGCCTTGCATGTGTGTCTTTTGTTCTTGGTAGTGGGGTGTGCAATTGAGATATCCATAAGGATTTCATACTGCACCTTGGTATTTTATAAGAGAATCCATTCTGGGAAACTATCCTCATAAATATTTTTTTCTTTTTCTTTGACTGGATTAAGCCTGCATTCCCATGCAGCAGGCTCCTTGTTTGGAGACCCAGTCTTGGTGGAAGGTAAATGTACTCTGTAAATAGGGGAGGATGGTTCTGAGTCTAAGGAGTAGCATGTGGAAGAAGTGTCTGAATCGTCATTGAAATCTTGTCCATACTGTACATAGGGGGAGAGGGAGGAGAAACTATTTTTTGTATTTAGAAAGTCTTCTTTCAGCTTCTGAGGTCCCAGATTCCTCAGTTGCCATAGCCTTTTCCCACTTTCTTCATTTCGGTATTGTGAAGATTGAAGAAATATGCTTTTATTTCTTTGAAATTCACTCCTTTTGTGGTCTTTTCTTCTTTTGGCTCTTCATCTTTCTTTTCTTCCTTCTTTTCTTCCATTGCTCTTATTTGTGGTCTCCTTCGTGGGCCTTGTGCCCTTTTTTGACAATTCATTCTGTGTCCTCCCCCTAGGAATTTGCATTCTGTGCATTCCTTTTTTGGGTTTGGGCAATCTTTTGCAAGATGCCCATCTTTGGCACAGTTGAAACATTTAGAGTTCCTATTGACAGCCCCTATGTCCATAGGCTGTCCTCTTCCTCTATAAGTGCATACTTGTCCTTCTTTGTAAGCATTTCCTTGGGAGGAATCTTGTTGAACCTTTTCTGTCTTTCAGAGTTTGAAAGATTCTAATCTAGAGCCTATTTCTTGGCTTTTTCAATATAATCTTGGATACATGTCTTTCATTCTCCATTGACATATATCTGCTCTGTGATGTAGTGTAGAAACTAAAATATGCCTGTGTGTAAGGCAAGAGAAAGGTAGTAGGGCAATATGTTCATCCCAGGGAGTCTCAAGGCAATGCCAAATGGCTAGAAATGGAATAAGAAATGGACGATAAAGAGCATACCACTGATGTGGACAACTCCTATGGGGGCCTTCTCCAAAAGGAACTGGGTTCTGGACTTCCAATGTGTTCCCAGACTTCTGCATGCAATGCAGACAGTGAGGGAGGACTAGGACTTGGCGTTCAGGCTTATACCGGGCATTCTAACATGAAGGAGAGAGGAAAACTGTATTAAGTAACTAATGACATGCCTATGTAGTGCTCAACTAACATAAAACAATGTCAAATATATAAAAATAGCTAAACTGGCCCAAAACAATGCAAACTGGTCACAAACAAATATACCCAGACATCAGAATACCAGGAAACATCACTGGGAAGTGATCCCAGCCAGTTTAAACCAACTCCAGCTGATTTCTGCACAACCTGGTCATGTAGGAGATCAATCCTAACTGGAAACGTACTGGGAAGTCATTCAGTCTACCGGGATAGCATTGGGATGACCAGGATAACATCGGATGAGTTGCAATGTCGTCGGATGCCCTATAAAACTGGAATACAAACATAGGGAACTAAGGTTCTCTACAGTGAGTTTTTCACTTAGAGCCTTTTCAAGAAGCATTACTCCATGAGGATCTGGTTTTGATGGGTCTCCACCAGTGTTGTAGTAGTAGCCTAACCACCTTGTGGTGAAGGCCTGTGCTGATTCATTTGGCATCTGCCAACACCATTCCAGTTTGGTTCTTGCTTCATCTTCTTTATTTACTGATTTGAATTGGGAAGAGAGGAGCTTTCCTAGTGTTTCTTCCATGGGCCAGGTGTCAGTCTTCATAAAGTGTTTTAGTTGTTGTCTGGCCCAGTGTTCTGCTCTGTTTTGTCTTTTTCTTCAGTCTTGGGTCCAATTCTTGTTAAGGCCACAATGACTTTTTGTTCATTTATTACAAAAGATTTTGGATTGCCTTTTATATATGGGACCAGATTCATAGACCAGTTATCATATTCATCTTTGCTTCCATCATATCTACCAGGGTCCAGGATCATTTCCACCTTTTTTGTTACTTTTACTTCAATATTGTTAGTCTTTCCTTCTTTGGACTTTCTTTTAAGCTCTGTGAGTTCTTCTTGCAGGGCTAGAAGTTGATCTGAGAGCATTTGGATCATTTCTACTGACATTGTTTCTTCTTGTTCTGGAGTGGATATGGACAGTGATTGGGAGTTCCTGCTAGGGGATGAGGGCTGGTTGACGATTGGGTTGTTGGAGGAGTCGTCAGTTTTGGAGTCTATGTGGGGGTGTGGATTCCTGTAAGGGTGCCACAACATGATGGTCTTTTTCTTGAACTAGTGCTGGTTCCAGTTCAGGACTGGGGGATGGAGTGTGGTTAAGGGCTTTGAGCTCTCCTAACCCTTGTTCAATATTTTGTAAGAGTTCTAAAACTCTTCTATTTTCTTGTCTCTGATCAATGTATAGTTGTATGCTGAGGACTTCCCTTCTGAAGCAAGCTGCTTCTTCGCTGGTGACATTGAAATACAGGAGAAGATCTTTGTTAAAATCTAGTTGGTTTTGGATGCAATCCAACAGATAAGGATGGAGTTCTCTTCTTTCAAAAATGCTCTGGTGATGTTACAATTTTGTTTCTTCATGGTCACCTCCTACTTATTTTCTTTCTTCGTCTTTGGGAGGGACCGATTACACGGGAAGTATATGTTCCATACCTCGTCATCCTGTATCCGGATGACATCCGCTTAATCCTGTTACTATAGCATTCAGACTTCACCCCCATCTTTGATGGCCATTACACAGGTTGTTTCACCTGCATCTTTGATTGATCGTTTCACTCTCATCTTTTGATGTGTCACCTTCCCCACCATCTTTGATAGATGGTTACCACCCTTGGCTGTGGACATAGCCACTAGTAGCCAGACACTATTTAAACCTCCATGTAAAGTAGCAGCTCCTCAGCCAATTCTTAACACCCTTGTGGTTTATTTATTGCTAAGCTCAGTCTTCGCCTACCCTTCTTCAAGGAAGTACGGCTCAGTCTTCGCCCACCCTTCTATCAGGAAGTACCGCATCCCCTTGCACGCCTCACTTAGAGGAGAGTTGCCAAGTACTTCGTCCAAGTACTTTCTTTGACCTAGCGAAGGTCCATCCTCCCAGTCGATAGCTAACCCCGAGTGGGTTGCCCTGCTAGTCGAGCGCCGCGTTACGAGATAACACGGATCGTCAGCTAACTCGAAGAGTCGTCCCGCTGACCAAGGCACTCCTAGGCTTACTAAGGATGTTGTGCCTCTTCGTGAGTGCCTCCCTTGAGTAAGTCGGCCAATAGCCCAGAGAAGGAGTCAGTCATTGGTAATAGATAACCACGACTGTTACAGGTGGGGGAGCAGGTCAGGTACTCTGTGTTGTGGGTTTGGTGGCTAATAATGGAGCCAACCATTGTTGTCTTCTCTTGCTGGGAAGGGTGAAGCTTCCAAGTCTTCTTCTTCTTCTACCTCAGGGGTAGGTTCTCTTGGTTCAAAGCAGTGGTAGTTTTCTTTGCTATCCCAGTACTTGTTGTTGGAATCCCAGGAAGCTTGTTGGTGATATTTGTAGTTCTCACTGATTTGTGTTTCCTCAGAGGGGAGGCAAACCTCGATCTCTTCAGACTTAGCAGGGTCTTGGGGAAACATCCAAAAATATCAAAGAAGTGTGGACCTTGGTCTACACCAGCTTCTACTTGATGAGGACAATAGCCTCCTCAACTCAAGTCTTTGAAAAATGTAGAGTAACTTGGGTCATCAGGCACAAGACTGCTCTTTCAACAATGACCAAGTGCATAGTAGTACTTCTAGAATAAATCTGCCTCACATGGACACAAGCCTAGGCTCCTTCAAAATGAAAACATGCGGAGGCAGTTTTTAAACCAATTAAGAGCTCTCGAGCTCACCCCTTGATGGTGCCCAAATGCACAACTGACCTTCACTAGCATATAGCTAGGGTATATGTAAAAGGAAATGAGTGCAAGTGCATGTGAATGTGAAGAGTGTGTATGGTAGGTCCCTTTGCCCCTAGGGTCTGGGGTTGTTGCAAATGACAGCAAGGTATAGAAAGTAGTAGTGAGGGAAGATGATAGTCAAGTTCTAATGTTGGCAATCTACACTTGTTAGAGCTTTGGTCACTACTAATCAGGCTTGCTGTAAGTCAAGAGGAAGATGTAGGGGAATCAACCAGGACTTGACTGAAGTCCAGTCATTGATGACATTGGATTCTTATACTACTTACATGGTTTAGGGCAAGCATGGGACTACTTACTAATTTACTATGTCATGTATGATATCATAGACCTAGACCAACAGTAATTAAAGAAGTGTGTCATAGAGTATTCTAGAACAAGCAGTGATTAAGGAAGTGAGTGTGATGAAAGTGAAAGATAATGATCTAGACTTGATCATGTGAGATATCCCACAGTCACATGCAAGTGATCATGTGACTTGATAAGATAAGATAAGAGATAAAATTGTAACAAAAGCTTGGTCAACCTTCACTCACTTACAGCAAGGGTGTATATAGAAGGAAGTAAGTGCAAGTGTGCATGAAAGATGAAGAGTGGTAGGTATGAGATCCCTTTGCCCCTAGGGTCTAGGGTTGTCACAAATAATGGCAAGGTAATGAGATAGAGTGGTAGGGAAAGCTGTGATAGTCAAGTCCTAATGTTGGCAACCTACACCTGTGAAGGCTTTGGCTGCCACTCAAAAGACTTGCTTTAGAGACAAGAGGATGATTGTAGGGGAATCAACCAGGACTTGACTGAAGTCCAGTCATTGATAACATTGGGTTTATATACATACAAGAGTGTTTAGAGTAGGTCAGAGATAGCTGACTAAGTACTACATCATTAATGATATCATAGGTCTAGACTAATGGTAATGAAACAAGCATGTGCAATAAGAGTCTGGAGTGAGTGTGAATGAAGTGAAAGGTGTTGACCTAGACTTGGTCAGATGACATGTCTTACAATCACATGATGGAGATCATGTGACTTGATAAGATAAGATAGGATGAGAAATCATAACACTTGGCCCAGTAAGCCCCTTTATCATCCTCTCCATCAGTACATCCTCTCTAAAGAAGCTTGACCACTTTTCCAGATTGACTCTGCACTGAATCCCTGCTTACTCTAGGCCTTGAGGGCTTAGCCTTAAAAGGGAGGCACTGTCATATTCATGACATCCTATCCATCTCTGCCTCCTCTGGCCCCATATCTGGCCATCTCCACTTCCTTCACACTCAGAGTTCTGCTTCTCCACTCAGACCAAGGCTGTGCTCACACAGGGACTCAGCTATACATACTTTGGACCTGGATATCTTCTGTACATTCTGTTTGTATATCTCTTTGCTTCCTCCATCCCTTCTTGGTCTCTTATGGACCCTTGATATTATCTCACTTATTCCTTGACATTCTTGATGTTCCTATCGATCCTTTAGTATAAAACCTCTGTACTTCTGTTGTGTATCCTTAGCATAAATATCAACTTAGTCTCCCCTCCTCACTCTTGTCATGATCTTCTTCTCCTCCTGTCAGACCTCCACTTCTTCAAAATACAAGGACATGGACCTGTTCAAAGGCACAAGACATAAGTTCTGCACCAACATTCTTATTGCATAACTCTGCTCTGACACCTCCACTTCAGACTTCAGTCCAACTCCAAGACAAACTTATCTACCACCCATCAGCAACTCCAGACCTCTGATTGGACTTGAGTCCAGAGAGTCCAGACTTAACAGATTGGAGGTACAGAGTTTGTAGGTATTTTATACTTTTTAATAAAAAATGAATCAATGAAACAGTGAGTAGAATCAGAATCAATAAGAGTAGGTACAAAAGAAATAGAAAACTGTGGAATAGACAAAAGTGGATGGAGTGAATTTGGATTAGAGAGAGTGGACACATTGAGATGTAACTCCTTCAGAGCATGGTCAGGTTCAACACAACTCCCAGCCTGTATAGAGTCATGGGAGTCACTCTCTATTTTTTTGCCTTGAAGGAGGTGGAGCTGGATCCAGACACTACCAGAGTTGTGGTGGCTGCTCTGGCCTTTGTGGCTCTAGAGGTTGACTTTGAACACTTTTTAGTGGGGTGGCCAGGTTGTCCATAGAAAAGACACAAATTGTTGTCCAAGCAGTGCTGACATTCCTTTTGGAGGAGTTTTCTATCTTTGCCCAACTTGGATGAGATGGCAGGGTCAGAAGTACTGCCCTTTTTACCTTTGTTATTACCTCCAGAGGAGCCAGAGGTGCTTGCAGCAAGAGTAGAGTTGCTTTTGGACTTGTCATCCTTAGGCTTGGCAAAGGTGGATGTAGAGTTGTTAGAAGAGGACTTGAAGGGGTGTTGGATACCAGAGTTGGAACTGGAGGCTTTGGTTGCATAGTTGATCTCTTCCTTGCACTCCAAATACCTATGGTTGATCTGCTAGGCAAGTGCCCAAAGATCATAAATGTTATCCAGCTTACCCTGCTGGGACAACTCGTCCTTGATGCAGTCCAGTAGTCCATTGTAGAAGTTCTGGCAGAGTGCACCAGAGCCCCAGCCACAGACTTGAGACACTAGGCAGTTCCATTTGACAATGTACTTAGAAATTCTTTGTAAATCTTTTATTTGCAGTTGCTCAAGTTGAGCTTCTGTGTCAGCTATAGGATTGTGGGGGCCAAAGTTAGATTGTAATTCAAATAGGAATGTCTTCCAGTCTAACATCTAGAGTGAATGAGACTTTGGAGTTTTAACTCTGAGCAAGTCTGATTTGAAATATTCAAGGGCAAAGCCCTTGAGATAAGATTGTGCAAATGTTACCTTTGTTCTGTTCTTCTTAAAGGACTTGGGATTTGCTTGGAAGTTCAATTTGCACTAAACTATGAATGGATGGTATTTCTTGGTGTCAATTCTGTCAAATGGGTCAGGTTTATGGACTTTTGTTTTCAGAGCATCAGAGCCCTTCTTGTGATGCAATGCCTGCCTGGTCATGTCCCAGATCACTTTAGCAAACTGAGTGAATGGTTCAAATGCTAAAGGGATGTTATTTGTGGCATTGAAGGCATTACCTTGTCCTTGACCCCAAGGATCATTGGGGTCATCAGAGTTGTCAGAGTTGGAGTCAGAGGAGTTGCTGTCATCTTCATCATCATTCCCTGACTCTGAAGGTGAAAGACCACTGGATCCACTGCATGCTACTTCATCTTCATTATCCCATAGTTTCCTAAAGCAGGGTCCTGTGGGCAAGTCCAACTCTGCTGGTAGCAGCATCAAGGAAGACAGAAGGCTTTGATTAGAACAATAGCTGGAAGCAGAGTCACCAGGCCTGCTGCTCAGGCTGACAAACTTGCTGGGGATGGTATGAGAACTGTTAAAGGCAGCCCACAGCATGTGCTCATATTGGATAGTATGTGAATAAGAAGACATAGTAGGATAGTCAGGACCTAGACAAGTATTAGTATGAATATACAGTGACTCCAAAAACTGGTCCAATATTTAACCCAAATCTGGTGCATGAAGCGCACCACAATCATATTAACTAATTACACCTTGTCTTGGTGGAGTGTGTTGTAGTATAAACCCTTGGCTACAACTTTGCTCAATACATTATGTAATCCTGTGCAAATGCGGTCAAGATATGACTATTACAAGATGACTACCTCATTGGGCTAGTTTTTGTACTTTTGATTTCATGATTGAAATCTCTATCAAATCCAGCTGTATTTGGCTTTGTTGATGCTACAAACAAAGATACATATGTAAATAGTATGTCTGAGTTTCAAAATGTTCCCACACAC
>JBBPKI010000417.1:0-24741 GCA_038089155.1 Nevesoporus exiguus
CGGTTTACATTGTTTTGGGCCGGTTTTACTATTTCTACCTATTTGACATTGTTTTATGTTAGTTGAGCACTACTTAGACATGTCATTAGTTATCTAATACAGTTTTCCGCTCTCCTTCATGTTAGAACGCCCAGTATAAGCCTGTAAGCCCAGTCCAAGCCCTCCCTCACTGTCAGCATTGCACGCAGAAGTCTGGGAATGCATCAGAAGTCTGGAACCCGGTTCCTTTTGGAGAAGGCCCCCATAGGAGTTGTCCACACCGGTGGTACGCTCTTTCTCGACCATTTCTTATTCTATTTCCAGCCATTTGGCATTGCCTTGAGACTCCCTGGGACGAACATATCGCCCCACACCCTTCTCTTGCCTCACACGCAGGCACATCTAGAACTTTACACCGTGGTGGGGTACGAAACACCGCCAGCCGCCACAAACATACGTCATGAGCATATGGGCAACACTGATTCGTTGTCAATCCTGACGAGGAACATACTGAAGATCGTCAGGACATGCACTGGCCTCGTGGTGGTTCCGGATGTGTACCATCCCCAAGCTCACACAGATCATAACGACCAGTGAGGCCAAAGCACACCGGTCTACCACGCCTAGTACTATCATTTCACCCAAAGTGCAACTGGTACCTTGAGTGCAAATTCTGGAAATGCATTTAAAACACCACATTCCTTGTACTCTACAAGCTCGAAAAAATTATCAGAGATGCCTTAGTATCTAGTCTAGCTGAGGAACAAAAATTGGGTATAAGCTGGATGCTGTTGTGCTCACAATCCAGTAGACAATCAAGAGATGTCGAAAAATAGAGACTAGATCGCCCCCCAATCTGAGAGATCCTACCAATGAACTTGCAAAATGATGCCTGGAGATTATGGGGTAACACATGAGGGATCTCTGTGCTAACCATAAGAATAAGAAACTTACTGGATGCTTGTGTAGCACAAGTATATCACATTTTGGAGAAGAGGAATTGTCACGCTCAAGCATGAACGTGACAAAATTCAATCTCCTCTTCGGCATGGGTGGCTGGCTCTCTCCTCTGTCAAGTTGTGCTTGTGAGAGCATCACCGTGCCGTGCCTGCCACAACATGCTGAGATTGAACATTTAAGAGTCTGTTGTCATCAGTTGTGTGATCTGGAGTGTCACAACTTTTGCAGTGGAGGTGCAAAACGTCGGAAGTCCTCTGCACCCTTAGAAGAAAATACAAAAAATTGGAGAAAATGAGAGGGAGATGTATTAGTGTACTCTCCACCCATACTATAACTCCGAAGAGTGCAACTGCTGTTGTTGAAGCGTTAGACCCGAATTACCTTGTTTTTTGCACTTTAGGTGAAATGATAGTACTATCGCCTACCACAAGGTTATACACACCACGAGTTTACACAGTCACGAATGTCACCGAATGGAGCAAGTTGGCGTTGTGGTAACGTCATAACGAGGTCCGAGCATGGTATGAGATTCTCTCCAACCCTAGATCCAGAAGTTACGTCCTTTTCGCGGAATGACAGGTAGTGCGGAACGGGCTGTTGCAATGGGGCACTGAAAAATGGATCTACAGCCGAATCAGACCTTGGTCCACATATCCCGTACGGTCCAAGAGCATTTTATCTGGTATGCATGAATGATAAAAAGTTCCTGGTAGAGTGTTAAGTGCAGATCTTCCAGGCCGTACACTGAATTAGTAGCTCTCATAAATAATGAGTTTCAATCGAAGTCCCATCGTAGACCACCAAGGGCATTCCGGAATAGTAGCATCTGAAAATGGATGAATGCTAAAAGTATTTTGCTCGTTGAAGAGAAGATCTGTCATCGTGATCAAGTCTCCAATGGTGCCAGTGAATAGATTGCGTGTGGTGTTGGAATTTGTTTGATTACCAATGCATTTATGCTTACATAAGCTAATGATGGACTAGTAGCTACCTTAGGATACTTAGTGACTACAAGTATCCTGCAGTCTAACATGTGGCTCATGGAGGACAGACACTCCATTGATCAAGTTCGAAGGAACATATCCATGCCATCGAGATCGGGCTGCCCTGCCAATGAACAATGATGGCCCGAGGCACGTCTTGCCAACAAGAGCATCAATGTTAGTCCCTGTCGAGTTCTTTTCTTGAATCTAGGAATGTTGGCACTAAAATCCTGGGCACGGCCACCGCCATCATTAGAAATGCTGGAAAGAAAGCGGGCAGAAGCACCTACAGTGACCAATCAAATCGCCATATTCAGGCAGCTGAAATGGGTGTCGACAGTATTGCGGACGGTATATGTATTAGATACAGGATCTAAGTAAGCCAGTGTGCTTACAGCAACACGTGGATTGGCAGGCAGGGTGCACGGCCAGAGCCAGGAGATAAGGGCTAGTTAGCATCAAAACGTTGCATTTTCCAGGTCAGCTGTGGATCTGCCAACAGGCCAGCCTCCACAAGGCCGGGCCAAATAGCTTGCCTTTTACGTACGACATAGCAGTCGCATGGAGGGCGGGTGGCACCCGATCCCTATTGACATGATCCCAGAACGTTGGCCGGGAATTCGTTGGTACCACCGTGGGAAAGATGTCCTCGAGCAGAACCCGATCCTTCAATCATTTTGAAGATGGAGCCCGGAACAACCACAGAGGCGTGTAGTTAATATCTGGCATTCCTGTGCTGCATTGCATGACAACTCCGCACGTGGACCCATTGTCCATGAAAAAAGAATCGATCAGCGATGACCGCACGGTTTGAGCAAAAAACCGAAGTAAATACCACGTGTTGCAAATCGTTGCAGAAGGCAGGTTTCAGGATCAGTTGGAAATAGTTCATCCGCATACAATTTCAGAAGTTATGTATTGCGCCGAATTCCGAACAATATTATACTGGTGATGTCGCAGGAATTAAGGAGAGAGCACTGAGGGAGAGCATATATGGATCATTATAAGGCGGAAGGCGTTGCAAAAAGAAGATAACTAAGTAGCCTGCAATTTGTTAAAGATTGTCTATTGCGTACACGTGGTACACTCACGGGGAGTTGTCGATGTCCGGGGGTCTGTTGAATATGATCCCTGAGGGTGGACTCTCTCGTAAACGTCTGGGCACAGTCCGCGCAGGCCCACTTTACTGGAATATGCTGTTCTTTCAT
Source organism: Nevesoporus exiguus (assembly GCA_038089155.1). Classification (NCBI taxonomy): domain Eukaryota; kingdom Fungi; phylum Basidiomycota; class Agaricomycetes; order Boletales; family Boletaceae; genus Nevesoporus; species Nevesoporus exiguus. The sequence continues at coordinate 3,131 of JBBPKI010000417.1, forward strand.
ATGTCTCTCGAGGCTGGATCTCCTCATGGGGCGACTAGAGCATGCGTCCCAACGGCATTGGTGCAATAGCGAGTCGGACGTGATCCCATGTATGTGCGGCAGGTGGTGCCTGAAGTCCTTTCCTTTTACAAGCGCGTTGCAGCGTGTCCCATTCTCTGTCCACGCGCAAAATACCTCTTTCTCTTCGATGAGATTCCTATTAAACTCGATGTGGTCCTTGAACTAACTTGAGCATGAGCCCATCCGACGTCGCGAAGAAAGGCATACCTCGATCCCCCAGCCCATGTTGAATCCCCCCTGATTGACCATCGTCAACTTCACAAGAAGAATGAAGAACTAGGTGTGGTAGTGGAGACTACGCATTTATATTGAAAGCAAGAGCGACTGGTACGCGCCAACGCCACCAGGGGGGCGCCTTGCCAATGGGAAGGGATGGTGAGACTGCCGAATGCCCGGTGATGTCTTGGAGAGGTTTGGAAACATTGTAAGACGGACCATCGTTGGCAGAGCGGCGCGACAAGCCAGTCCGTTGATGAAGGAGCCATTGGAGAGGGCACGCTTGGCCCGAGTCCTGTTGGAATACATTTCCTTGTGTCGTGAAAGAGGAGAACAAGGAACTGATGGCCTCCAACATGAGCGGAGTAGTTTGATGCGGAAGTGGCTGTTTGACGCCCAGGCCTGGAAGCGACTCAAGCTCACCATCCTATCCGAGCATCGACAATTTGTCATTTCACCCAATGACATCCAAAACTGCCGGGATCTTGGGAACGCAGCGAATCCTTGCGAACCAGCTCGTCCAGAAAGCAGTCTTGTCGCCTACCAACCAAAAAAGGACAGTTTGCAACGAGAAAAATCTCGCCGATAAGCCACAGGTTTATCTATATCAACTAAAGAGTCAGGCATGCTGAACTCCATCTGTCAGTTGCTTGAACACGTCATTCGCTTGCTCAGATCCAGTCCATGCGCACAACTTGAATACCCAGTGCTGATCTAAATTTCAGCCGACTACGAATTTGAGAACTGCCATTTTCAGGTGCGTGGCACGTAGTTCCCGCTGAATAAAGGCATATTTCAATAGGTTTGTGTCACAGGCATGAATACAGATTTAATTTACCTAACGGGCGCGCGATAGACGTTTGCACTAGTGTGGGTGTATCATGATCATGGCACTGAGAGCACTGACTCTACGGCGCAATCGTTCTACAAGTCTGCGTGCAAGGGTCGAACTTTCCCTTGAATACAAAAGTTGTGACGCCTTTTCTACCCGATATCGACCGTACGAGCGCCAGCCTGTGTCGATCTGTGGGAGAGACCAAATCAGCAGACTCTTGCCATCCAGCTGAAATGGGTAAAAAGCGACAAAAGAGTACCCATACTTGATGCTTCTATCAGTGCAATCAAACCCTTCCGAATCAATCTTATAGACATTTTCAGTACAATGGTTACTGTGGATGCTCTTCTGAACAGAGCTTCACTGCGCCTTGACTGCGAAGGACGATCACAAACTCCAACGGTCGGTGGTCCGTCTTGTTTCGTCTGACATGCCAGGAACCACTGGCAGTTTTGGGTTGGCCAGCGGGCAAGTATGCACGCCCGCCGTAGAAGTCTGTTGGTTGTACGGGTCAAATTCTCTACTCAGGAAGAGTCATTAAGTTCTGCAGATCCAGGTGGTAGTCTGCGTTCGGCCAGACGGAGTTGGACTTTAGCGAGACCTATTTTGGTATTTGTTTTCGACATTCCTCCTCTGGTCAAATTTGACCTGCCACACCCACGATTCTTTCCCTTCGCACATTCTTTCCGCTTCATAGACAAATATTCGACGGTGATTCCATGCACGCCGACCTCGAGATTCGACACTGCTTGCTTTGGGGGAGCACTCCCTCCCGTCAAACCAGCCCTCGATCTGAAGACCGTCTGGGGTCCTAGGGATGCCACCATGAGCGCGCCCTTTGATTTCTTCTGCGGTCATGCCTGAATTACGGTCATGGTATTACACCCTTCGAGGCTTTGCAGTCCAACGAAGGTTGTAACTGCAGGGTCGGAGTATGTGTTGTTCGACGCTGTTCCTCTCCATGTCATGGGCAAGCAGGCTGTCAAGGGTGTGGGCATATCGAAGTTTGACTGCGGCGCCATATTCATACCTCGTTCCTAGTTATGAAGGAGGGAAAAACTTCATTTTACGACGATAATGAGGGCGTGGTTTGCTCTGATAACCAAGATATGCATCTCACGTGGTGCCAACCAAACCGCTGACCGGGGTCGTGCTGGATGGTGTCGTCCTGCTCCCAGGAATTGCTCGACTCGCAATAGACCCCCCGTATTCTCGGAAATATCGTGTATGCACTTCCCTTGCAACTTTAAAAGCGTATCTGACACTCTATCGGGAATTAAGATTCTACGATGCGATGTGCTTGCTGAGAAGAGAAATCAACTCAACCATCACGTACAAGTATTTCGTCTGTCTATCCCCTACTTCGTAAATGTCCTTCCATCTTATCATGACCGAATACTGTAGGACAATCGTCACCTAATCTGAAAGTGGACACGCGCTATCGCCGGATACGTTGACCCCCAGTATTCTATCGAGCACACCCCCCCCGCCGGTGGAACCAAGTGCGATTCATTTCTAGAAAACTATCTCTCATATCGATCATTAGATCGAACAATGCGATGTACGACATCACATGCTCGTTGACAGCTCTGACAGCTTGATTTGATTTCTACAGCAGCCGGCATGGTTCGCTTCCCAAACGCGACAAAATTGGTTGGACCCCTTTACAGGGTGGTAAGTCATATTCACATGCAAGCCGTTGGTAAGCGCACATGCCAACGTTACGGGCATAGTTCTTCCGTTTCTCATGGACTGAACCAACGCAAGAGCCGTGATCGAAATCTCATCGGTCTATGGAACGGTCAATTGGCTCTCCATTCCCACCAAGTTCCGTAACGCTAGACCCTCCATCAGTTTTGATGCTCCTTCCCGCGATGAATTGTCGCTTCTAATGCCGTTGCCAACGAGATGGTGGTCGTTGTCTAGAAATGATGGATTGCACTGAATTCCCTACAGCAAGTGGTGGATAGTGTCGTTACCATCTGTCATGTACCACACTGCGAATTAGGAATTCCACTCCATTGATACCGGTGCTGACATTCAACCGTCTGCAACTCTCCATTGGAGTCTAGCCTTGGGTGGTAGCGCTTCTATTGGCACGCGGAAGTGAAGAGTAATACACCGCTCCTGCCGGCTTGTACGAACAAGCTTACTAAGGGCTACTGTCTTGGGCGACTGAATCCACCCTTTCCCCTCTATCCCCACCTCTTCTTCCTGAGGTTTTTTACCCCGTCTCCTTCGCCATCCTCGTTTCCACTTGCCCTGTCTTCGCTTTCATTTCCGTCCAACGCAGGTGCCGACGAGGTCTGCAGCATTCCCCTGAATTTATTCATTGCAGCGAGCACGTCCCCTTCGTCTTTCCGTCCCTTTCCCTTCTTACGGAGCCCATGGCCCTTGGCATACTTCGCGAGTTCTTCTGCTAGGTAGGACTTCTGCGTCTTGGTCTTCTTCTCAGTTTCTTCGTCGCTGCCTCCGCCACCCTCGCGCCGCCGGGTGAGTCTTCATATTTGGGATTCCATTTTCTCAATTTCGGAGCGGCGTGTTTCTCTGCACGTCGTGAGAGGTGGTTCAGGGGGCTAGAGGGTAAACCTTTGAGTGCTGTGTTACCTGGTCGATGCCTTGTCTTGTGCATGTTTTTCCCTTAATTTCGCCACATCCATGTCCTTTTTCTTCGCTTTCATGTCCTTCTGCACGTGTTTCATCAGCAAACGCTTTATATGCATAAATGCCGGAACACGCCTTTGGTGGCAGCACCGGAGCGCTCTCGATGTCATGCCCCAAGTCATCTCTCCTAGGAGGCGGGGGCTTCATGATATCAGGCATCGGTATCGGCAAGGCCCCTGGGTCATCGATCACTAATTTCCGATGGTTGGGACGAAACGTGATCCATCACCGAGGATTAAAAAACACTGACAATCAGGGCGTGCTACGTCTCCTCGGCACGACGGATCCCGCATCTTCGGCCTGGGCACCATCGTCTTCCCCAAAAGCTCAATAATTTCGCGTTCCTGAAGCTAAGTTCCGTCGGTCAGTCACGGAACGTTTGTGAACAAGGGCATCATGCTGACTTGTTGGCAGCTTTGCGTCGCTCTACTTCTTCTCTTTCATGTTGTGCAGTTTCGCGGGCACGTTGTTGTGCACGCTTCTCTGCCGCAGTGATGCGCGGTATGGTATCTGAGAAGGCGTTGTTGACAATGGAAATAGATCTGATTTTTGGTGGACTGAATGACGCCGCCTTTAGACTCGCTGACGAAGGCGGGGTGGAGAGAGAGACGCACTATAACGACCTTTCGTTCTCAGTGAGTTCTATTACTCTTGTTTAATCCGAACGGTCTCAACTGAGTAACGCGAATATACACCCATCCCCTCCCGATCTTCAAGACGTCTTGGCGCCGGCACGTCATTATTCGGAGATGTGCACAGGATTCGAGGACGTACTGTACAGCATATCGCCAACTACCCTCCCAAAAAGCGTGTGCTTGCCATGCAGTTCGTCCGCCCGGTCTGACACAAAAAAGCCACCCTACGTCAGTCCACATGCACAGCAACCCGCAACGCATTGCAACGCGGAACAAATGCGGATACCCACCAGGCGTAATGAAGAACTGGAAGTCGTTCGGGTTCTTCCTGCCGTTGTTCGCCATCGCCACGAGCCCACGATGGGCGAATCGCAGCCGAGGGTGGATCTCATCTCCGAATGGTTCTGCAAGAGAAATGTGAGCGTGTTCGTAGGCTAATGCCATCCAAGGCAGGGATACACGCACCACCATAAAAGACTCTCCGTCTGTATCAGTGCTAGTCCTGTCTCCAATTTGAACGAGGAAGCCGGGGACAACTCTGCCATGCAGTTAGTACCCGATCGTTGTGCAGCGCATTCGGAATCCCGAGTCATCACCTAAGAAAAATGACCCCATCATAAGATCCTGCAAGTGAACGCGAGGTTAAATGCAACTCATGGAGTACCCTGCTACACAAACTTTCGAGTGCGAGTGCGATGAGGTTTCTGCATGTTTTCGGTGTTTCCTTGGAGCGTGCCACCACTTGAGCGCGAAGCCGCCTCATAGAGATCCCCGTGTGCACCTTTGACTATGGCTCGATGTCAATCTCGCTGGCGGTGGTGTCAAGGATAACGCGACCCTGAGTGGGCAGAGTCATTTCATTCAAATGTTAGCAAAGAGCAGTCGGCACGTAAATTAGAATCCGATATCCTTCAATGTATGTACATTTCTTATCCCACGTTCCAGTAGACGCCACGTATACTTCATAGACACTAGTGGCCAGTCGGTTACAAGGGTGCAAGTGCCCCTCTTTCATCTAACATTGGACATCAGCACTCGCTGCCACATGACAAAGTATGATTTGACTCGTCAGGCGGAACCGTTACTAACGTCCAATCACGCCAGAATTCAGAGAATACCATACCACAAAGAGCTCGCCTCCTCGACGACATCCCCGCACTATGCACGCTCGCAAAGCCATGATGTTGGCATGTAGATCATCTAGAGCGTGACACAAGTTGCTGTCATACCACTACAATCAGGGAATTTAGTGGGCGGAGCTACGTGCTGCCTGAGGGACCTGCAGACACCAGATCAGCAAGCTCTCCAAGTGTCTAAACAGACCCTTGCGCGGAAGAAATACGTACCCTATGACAAGACTGGACATCCGACCCACGCCGCCATGTCTCTTGACGTCTAATCTCATCGTTGTCGCAGACAAAGTCGAGGTCATCAATGGCGTCAAGACCCACACCGCAACCCACACCTGGGCGTACTCCAAGGACAAGGCAATCGTTTACTTGCCGGACGCCGTATCAACGCCGCGGTGCAGCATGCGCTTTCTCATCTCGACTCAGAGCGTTCACACGCGGTGAATCGTAGCTCCTCACGGGCGACTTGACCGGGAACCACGTCATAGACAATACTCGTTGAAGGGTCACGGTAACCTTAGGGCTGTCTGGTTGCTAAGCCAGCCACCGGGCGCTGTGGTGGGTAAACCCTTGTGCTAGTCCTTGGACTCGTCACACCGCCGCGTTCACCACCATTTGGCCCCAGAATCGGCATTAGAATTCGCTCGAGTCCGTCGGACCCACTGACATGTTTTCATTGTCGTTTCCGCCGGATGGCGCCATCTATTTCGACCCCGCTGGAGACTATGCATCGTGCTCAAAGTTACCGAGGAGCTCGCTAACCAAGGCCAAGACCCTTTGGATCAATCATGTACATGCTTCAGCTGCAAGACATCTTACCTAATACCAGAGGAGTAGTGTTCGAAACAGGTACTGGTGGCAAAGCCACGGATCAGGCCATGGGTGATTGCATTTCGTGCGGGAGATTCTATTTAACATGTGAATGGCCACTGGCATGCTCATATTCGGCGGCCTGTTGTGGCATGAGCCTGCCATTGGTCATGGTGCGTGGCAGAAGGCCTTCAAGTTTCAGACTCTGCCCCTCAGAGCCCCTGTGGATATATTCACGGAGAATCAAACAGAATCGGTATATCTCCCCTCTGTCCCTCATTGAGCATTCTAACCGTGCAATTACAACCCAGAACTCGGAATGAACTCGTACGATGCAATCGTTGGTGCGTGCAATGAGCATCTGATGTAATGATGCTTTTTGACAAGGTAGAATAACAGGTACGTCCCTAGCGGGCATATTTTGTGAGTGGCCGCAATTCTCGACTTGTTACGGCCGTTGGCTTTGGGGACTCCTGCTGACCTGTCCCAATACAGTCAATACCTTCTTGTATGGGCTTGTCACGTGCCAGTTTGCTGCGTACCACCTGACGAGTAAGTGTATTTGGCAGAGACAGATTCGACAGCACTTATACCTGCTCAGAATTTAATGATCCACCAACAACAAGGTTGGGCGGTCAACTGTCTATGAGTTGATGGTTTTGACGAACGATTCAAGGCGTATGGTGTTCTTCCTGTTCCTTTTGGACACGATCCACAGTGTTTCGTGAGTATTATTCTGTACCATGTTCGTGTGGAGTAAGCCGATTATTTCCATAGACTCATATACGCAGCGTGGAGAATTTTGTTCGTGCAGTCGTCGGCCTTCGTCCCTACTTGTGCTTAATGCATTTCAGCGTGACGAACCACGACAATCCGACGGCCCATGCAGGTGTGCAATTATCGCACCTGTACATTTCGGTTTAGTATTCATAACGTTTACAGGGTTTGGATTGCCATTCTCACTTACCCCTCTCGCTACTGCGCTAGCTGGGCTAGTGACGCATATATATCTAGGGTCTAGGTAAGCATATATGTCTGCTTGACAACCGACCCTCAAATTGAATATGTTTACCATAGGATTTGGCGTCTGACGAGCAGCAGGACCATATATAGTGTGGTCATTCTGCTGGCGATTCCTTCATTTGTCCTGGGTATGACTAGCAGCATCGTGAGTTCAATAGTCAACTTGTACGTTTTACGCCTTCTGTACTACATTATACTGATCTCAGTTTTCAGTTCAGAGCTCTCCCGATTTCACCCACTCGCAATTTCGTTTCCCTCCATGCAGGCTACTGCGGACATATTTATTACCAGTACGCTGATTTGTCCCAATTTACGACATGAAGGTGTCCATTCACCGTAATGATCATAGCTACGTTGATCATCGTCTTCAGCCGTTCGCGAACTGGAATGGGCCCAACGGACAGGATTATAAACAGATTTATCCGTGGTGCCATCCAGACAGGTCTCTTCGCCAGTCTCTTCTCCTTGTGCAGTTTCATTACATTTGTTATTTCGGGGGACCCGAGCTTCTTGTCCGTGTTCGGCATACCAACTGGTCGAATCTACACGAATGTGGGTGTCCTCTGCGCACCACAAGATTTCACCCAATAAGCTGATTATTGTGCGGTTCTCAAGACCCTCATGGATATCCTCCTTACTCGTAGGCGGCTCATGGTAAAGACAGATAGCGCGGAGACTGTTACTCCGGGCCCGAGAGTGAGGTTACTTAGCTACCATCAAGAGCCCGCCACTTATATCCCACCCCTGCATAGATTGATCCGACAGTCCCGACATCCACCGAGGCCCAAACCATTTCGATGGCCTAATCGACTAGGATCTGTTTCGTGACATGGACGGCCTCTCAGGGAACTGTTTAGTGGTTCACAAGGTTGCACGCTATCTGGAGCTCTACTTTTCAGCGACCCTGGGCCTTATGAAAAGTAACTGTTGTGTCGCGTATTCGCTATCTTAAGGAACATTTCGTAGTCTATTCTTATCATGCATGTTTTACTATTCTTGGGCTAACATTCCGGCCGAGTGCTGGCGATAGCTCACAGGTATCGTGACTTGAGGTATTTCAGTACCACTAGGCACTTATAATGGTCATTTGGGTTCCTTGACACTAAGCTCAGTCCTGTGGAACAAAGCAGAGCAACCTACGATGCCTGTTCAGAGCACCATTCCACTCATCGGGCATATCACTGGTAAAACATGTTCGATATATAGGTGAGTTGAACAGATATTCGCAGTCTAATGTGTAAGCAATGCAAGTAGCGTCATCAAAGTTAGTAGTCGGCAACTTTGGAATTCAACATCCTCAAACATACTTTCTAAATTCTCAGCTTGCAAGTGTTCTGCGATGGCTGGACAATGGGCTGGAATAGTATTTATGAGCATTGAGACACTAGACGGGGCGTTCTTTTTCGAGAAACGTATATACGCATAATATCACCACTCCAATCAACCCAGCTCCAGCCCCACGCTCAGCCTGTTCTGAAACTACTCTCTATGACGCGTCTCCAAATGTTAATCAGGATCATGAAAGAGCGCACGAAAGACGCTACGCACCTTCACTACTTGGAATAATATCGTTGGGGTAAACGTTGGCTGCACCTGCTCACTGGGACGGCTGGGCTTGAGCCGATCGTGCGATCATACGCGGAACTCTTTCGTTGATTTCCCGACCCTAGGATTCTGGTGGGCTCCCCCACACAGCGCAGTTGCCCATCAAGATTCCATACCGATGTGCATGCTCAACTTCCCGTTGAGATCAGGGTGCGTGTGTTCATCTGCCTGGAAGGAGATCCTGTGGTGCTAATTGCTGACTTGTGGATAATGCTGCTGTGATCATCACATCCATCCTGTGGAACAGCGAGGAATTGCGGGCATCGTATCGTAATCCATACTTCACGAGCCACTATCTCTGCCACTTCAGACGCCACACGTACATGAATAGATCTTACATAAGGGAGAAATTGAAATTCGTACGTCCCTCTTTGATTCGACACTGGGCATTGTTACTCACTGCTCAGTGCTATATGACAAAGTTGGCGGTGAGTGATTTGATCCGCAAGGTGAGTTGGCAACATCCAATCAGCCTATGAGAAACTAACCCACGTAAAGTGCTTGTCTTAACGACGTCGCTGCACCTCGCATGTTCTCTAAACCGTGGTGTTTTGCGACACAGGCTGGCGGTAGCACGAAGATCATCTGGAACGTGACACGAGTTGCTGTCACGTTGCAATGTGCATAAAATTCAGCAAACGGCACTTTACAATACGCGGCTTGAGGAACTTGCGGATGCCAGGTCACATGCTCACCAAGCGCCTTAACAGATCCTTCCACGAAAAAGATGTTACATAGGTGCATTTAACGATGCTGGATATCCAACCCACACCGGCATGTCCCTCTGCAACATGGTGGTGTATCTCAGGTATGACATTATGCGCGCCAATCAAACGACCGGCCGGTAATGATGGAATCTAATCCTACGATGGCAGGGGTGCGTTGATATGCAGTGAGTCATCTATTCACGAACGACTCCGCCGAAAACGGGTTCAAAAAAGGCAACGTTCGTGCAGGAATCGTGGTAACCTCCTGGTGATCCGGTTACCAGACAACGGCCGGACGCCGCGCGGGGTCACCGTGGACCCTTGCGCCCATTCCGGAACTTGCCACAATTCCACCCCTTTTTCGGAGTTCTTTCGATCTGTTGGATTGATTGACCCGTTGTCGTCGTCCCTTCTAGCCAAGGTCGGGGTGCAGATGCCCACTCGACCCCGCTAGTATCGTGGCTAGAGCTATTAAGAACTCGTGGTCCCAATACGGGATCCGGGGGGGCGAGCCAACTGAAAAGGATCGAGGGAGCTTCTCAGCAATATTGGATTCAGGTGCATGCCTCAGCTTCGTGAGACATCTAACCCATAGAGTGGTGTCTAAAACGGGTAAGTACTAGCGCTAAAGCGACAAATCATGGGTGACTTGTATTTTGTAGGGCTTCTATTACCGTGTGAATGGATATTGGCATGCTCGCGGCTCGTGGCTTATCGTGGCTTGGCTTGCCATCGGCCATGGTATGTGGCAGACAGCCTTCGATCTTCAAACACCGGTCCTTCCTGAGGACCCTTCATGAATACATTACTCAGGCTCAAGAACCAAATAGGAAAGCTTAGCGACGCACCCCCTCTGTCCTACCCTTCGTTAACAATTTTAACTGTGCAATCAACCCAGAACTCGGAATGCATCCATATGACACAACCGTTGGTGCGTGCAATGAGCATTCGAATAAATGGGACTTTTGACAAAATAGAACAATAGGTACGCTCCTGATGGGCATATTTCGTGAGTGCTCGCAACGTTTGGATCTATTGTGGTCGTTGGCTTTGAAACCCTTGCTGACTTATCCAAATAAAGTCAATACGTTCTTGTACGGGCTTGTCACGTACCAGTTTGCAGCATACCACCTGACTAGTGAGTGCACTCTGCATGGATTAGATTAGTAGTGCTTACATTCGGTTCAGAATTTAACGATCCGCCAGCAACAAGGTGAGGCGGTTACTGACCTACGAGTGGTGGTTTTGACAAGTAATTCAGATATATGGTGCTCTTCTTGTTCATTTTGGACACGTTCCACAGTGCCTCGTGAGTATTACCCCCCCCCGATAGTCCCCCACGCGTTGAGCCATTCATATCCGCAGACTCATATATATGGCATGGAGTCGTATGTTCGTGCGGTTATCAGTCTTCGTCTTTTCTCGTGCTTAGCTTATTTCAGTGTGACCAACTATGGCAATCTGGACCCTCTTTCGTGTGTGTAACCATCGCACCTTTTCGCTTCGGTCTAGTCTCAATAACACTTAAAGGGGCTAAATGGCCACTCCCGCTTACCCCCCTCGCTACTGCGCTTGCTGCGATGGTGACGCAGATGTATCTAGGATCAAGGTAAATATATTCGTCTACTCAACAATTGAATCTCTATTAATTGAATCCTGTACCGTAGGATCCGGCATCTGACGAATAACAAAATCCTACATGGCATGGTCATTGTGCTGGCAATCCCTTCGTTTGTCCTGGGTACTATTTACAGTATTGCGGGCTGGACAATTAAATTGTGTGCTTTACACCTGCTGTGCTACATTATATTGATTCCACACATTCAGTTTTTCCGAGCTCTCCAAATTTGACCTGGTGTTGATTTTGTGGTCGTCTACGCAGGTCGCTGCGGACACGTTGATTACCGGTACGCTCGTTTATTCCACAGGGATATCGATTTACTGTAACGATCACTAGTTACATTGACCATTGTCTTCTACCGCTCACGAACGGGTTTCCGAAAAACAGACGCAATTCTAAACAGATTTATCCGCTGTGCTATCCAGACTGGCCTCTTCGCCGATATCTTCTCGTTGGCTAATCTGATTACATACATTGCTTTCCCGGACACGTATCTGTTTGCCTTGTTTGGCATACCCCTGGGTCGAATCTACACGAATGTGAGTGTCCTCAGCACAATGCAAGGTTCTGCCCAATAATGTGATTGTTGTTTGGTTCCCAAGACACTTATGGACACCCTTCTTACTCGTAGGCGGCTCATGGTGAAGACGAACGGCGCGGTGACCGATCAGATTACGACAGTGAGGCTGCTTTGCCACCGTCAAAGATCGTCGCTCACATCTCATCCCTTCATAGACCGATCCAATGCTCCCGACTGACACCAAGTCTATTTCAGGGGTCTAGTCTACTTGTATCCAAGTCGTCGCACGGAGAGCCGTTCAAGAGACCGTCCCATGAGGATGCACTAGACCATGGGCACTATGAAAAGGAGCTGTTACGCCGTATATTTGTTATCCTAGCAACGTCTCGTTGTCTTTTGTTACTACTGTAGATATTTTTTCTGTTCTTGGGCTAGCATTCAGGCTGCGTGAGGCATCTCAGCATATCGCGTCACTAGGCACTTGTACGTCCCTTGACATCATGCTTCCTACAGAAGAGAAGCGAAGCTTCCAATTGTTATGACCTGCAGCTGCTGTACAGTTTAACAGTGAATTTTCTTATACTGCCTTATCGAGTTCGTTCTGGCAGACACCATCTCCGGAAAGTGGGTTCGAATGCCTATGGGCACGAGGGTCTAAACAGGAGCTTGAGAAAATGCACATATTGCCACCCGATTATCAAGTCTACACCGAGTAGACCCAGCTTAGCAGCAAGCACTTCTAGAATTCGATGTCTTTCTTATCCCCCCCTACCCCGCCCAGCAGACGCTACGTGTGCTTGAGACAGGTATTAATTGTCAATTGCTTTCAAGGGAGCAAGCCAAATTCTTGCGTCGCCTTTTAATCAGACATTAGACGTTAGTGCTTGCAGTACTCATTGCCGTATGAAAAACTATGCGGTGCGCGTTTTGATTAGTAAAGCGGGCTACTAACATCCAACTGCCCGACCAGAAAATACCCTATCCCAGAGGGTCCTCCAGGAGTGCACGCCGTCCGAGACACGCGTCCACAGCGCCTGATCTCAACGTCATCACAGGGAAAGTTGAGGCTATCAACGGCAGCAAGACACACGTCGCGACGCTGAATCAAGGTTGCTTCAAGGACGAGAAGATCAGCGATCCTATACTTGCTTGACGTCTGTAGTGTTGAACTAATCAAGGCCGAGGTGTGTCATGCGCTTTCTCGCCTCATCACCGGCGGGGTCAAAGAAGACAGGACATTTCCATCCCGCTGTCTGCCAGGGATGACGCTGGCAACGAATCAATCGATCCAACAGACTCGAACGAGTTCTGATGCTGGCCCTGAGACCAAGGGGTGTAAACGCGACGCCGTACTGAGTCGATCAGGAATGAGTGTAAGGGCTCACCCACCACAGCGTCCGGTCGTTAGTCTTGGGAGTAGACTGCCCTGAGGTTGCTGGGAACTTTGAACGAACGTCGTCTACCTTGAACACGTTTCAGGTAAAGTCGTAGTGAGTAGTTTCGGTTCACTGCATGTCAGCACTCCGAGCTGTGGGATGGGTCCGTGCTCGTCTCGAGAATCACTGCCACCTTGTGATAGTAGGTAGGACCCGGGAGGACACCCGGCTGAGAGCGGCCGGCGCCGGGTGCATGCTTCGGTGTTGTGAAATACATTACGTAATTTGTACTCAAAGAATAATGGTACTAATTGAGGCCGTAGTAGGTGCTAACTTGCATTTCGTACGAGAGCTTCTATCACAGCATGAATGGCCACTGGCATGCTCATGGCCGGTGGCTTATCATGGCATGTGCTTTCCACTCGCCATGATGTGTAGGAGGTGGCCTCTATGTTTCAAACTGTTCCTCCGGCCTATTGTGAATATAATCGCCAAGAGTTAACAGAGTGGGCACATCCCTTCCGCCCGTCCCCTGTCAAGTGTTTCGACTGCAAGAGTCAATCCTGAGCTCGAAATGATGGGCTTTTATGAGGCAACCCTTGGTGCGTGCAATAATTGTTAAGTAAATTGATACTTCCTGACAGGGTAGAACAACAGGTACGTTCCTAGTGGGCGCATTTTGTGAGTGCCCTTGTGAATGTACCGTGGTCGTCGGCTTTGGGGACTCTCGCTGATCTGTCCAAATAAAGTCAATACGTTCCTGTATGGGCTTGTCGTGTACCAGTTTGCAGCGTACTACTTAACAAGTCAGTGTATTCAGCAAAGACTTTGACATTACTTACGTCCTGCCCAGAATTCAACGATTTACTAATGACAAGGTTGGCTGATTGCCAATCCAAGAGTGTACAGCTTTGACGAACTGTTCAAGGTGTATGGTGCTTTTTCTGTTCATTCTGGACACGTTCCATAGTGCCTCGTGAGTGTGATTCCCTGCTAGGGCTTTGTGGAGAGTCAACCATTGCTATAGTATGATATATACAGCATGGTGTTATGTGTTTGTGCAGTTATCAGCCTCCGTCTCTACTCATGTTCAGTGCATTTTCAGCGTCACATACCACGACAATCCGGAAGTTCTCGAGGGTGCGTAAACATTGTGCCTGCTTGTTTCAGTCTAGTCTTAATAGCACTCAAAGGCAATGAATGGTCACTCTCGCTTACCCCTCTTGCCACTGCGCTCGCTGCCTTGGTAACGCAGGTGTACTTAGGCCTTAGGTGAGTATACTTGTATGCCAAACAGCTGAATCTCAAATTGAATCCATGCGTCGTAGGATTTGGCGTTTGACAAACAGCAAGATCCTATATGGCGTGGTTATCCTTCTGGCGATCCCTTCATTTGCCTTGGGAGTGACTTGCACTACCGTGAGTTTAACAGTCGAAGTGTATGTTTCACACTTGCTATGCTATTTTATACTCATCTTAGTCATTTAGTCCTGAGCTCCCAAAATTCGACTCAGTATTGATTTTGTGGTTGTCTACGCAGGTTGCTGTGGACACATTTATTGCCAGTACGTTCAATTCATGGCACAAAAGCGCCTATTTACTAAAATGATCACCAGCTACGTTGACTATTCTGTTCTGTCGTTCGCGGACGAGTTTTCGAAAAACGGATGCGATTCTGAACAGGCTTATTCGTGGTGCCATCCAGACTGGTCTCTTTACTGGCATATTTTCGTTGGCTAGTCTGATTACATGTGTTGTTTTCCCTCCGGAAGTAGCTCTATTCGCCACGTTCGGTATTCCACTTGGTCGAATCTACACGAATGTGAGTGTCCTCAACATAATGCAAAGTCCTGTCGAATAACTCGATCACTACTTGGTTCTTCAGACCCTCATGGATATCCTTATTACTCGCAGACGGTTCATGGTGAAAGCTCCCGACGCAGTAGCTATTCGGACCATGGAAGTGAGGCTGTGTGACTATTCTCGAAGATCGTCGCTCATACCCCATCTACATAGTTCGATTCAGCGGTCCCGACACCCACTGACACCCAAGCCATTTCGACAGGGGCACAAAGATGCGCACAAGAAACTTTCTTATGAGGATACACTAGGCCGCAAGCCATCTGGAGCGCCACCTCTGGAAGACCTTAGACCTTATGAACACAAATTGCTGTGTCGCACATTTATCATTTTATGGAACTATTTTCTTCTCGTGGCGGAACTCGATATCTAGCTGGCCTTCTAGTCAACGTGTCCTGTAGTCGCTGTAGGAAATGGATAGTCTCTATGCAATTTTAACAATAAGTGTTCTTCTTATGCTACCCCCTCTTCATCCTGGTAGACACCACCACAAGAAAGTGGGTCAGAATACTTGTGAGCATGAAGGCCCAAGATAGGAGCTTTTCCTTTGCCGATACACGCGCAAATAGTGCCACACATTGTAGTGCTTGTGTGAACTCAGCTCGTAGACGACTGCCTGAAACCACTTTCCGAGGGTTAGAATGCGAAAACATTAGCTGCACCTGCCCGTTTGGACGACCCTGGCGTCTTTGCGTGTTCCCTTATATGACATAGCTGCCCATCAAGACTTCTGCACGCGAAAGTTCCCGTCAATATCTAGCTCATGAGTACACTTACTTTGGAATAGATACTGTGAAGCTGAGTGCCGATCGGCGTTGGTAGACAGAACCAAGGGACTAGCATGAACGATGTCATGATTGCCACATCCCTCCTGTGTGGAATTGCTGTATTGCAGTGTACCCCCTATGATATGAACCTCCCGACCTCTGGGGTAAGATCGTGGGTTGCTAATCACTGCTGGTACAGGACTTTTCCATAATATATGAGATGTATACGGGTTGGATATCAGCAAAGGTAATTAGCACCCGCAGAGTCTGACGTCTTTCTTATCTCCGTCCCGGCAGATGCTACGCGTGCCCGACACAGATTCATCAGTTATCAAGGGCACGAATCAAATTCGTACATCCTTATTTGACCTGGCATTAAGTATCGGTACTCATTGCTGTGTAACAATGTAAGCGGTTCCGTGCGCGTTTGATCTGTGGGGTGGTTTTGCTGGGTCCTGCCGCAAAGTGCTCATCTCAGCGACACCACCGCACTCAGAGGGTTCACCCAATGTCTAAGGAGATGTACTAATTGTTCATACGATATTCGTGTGCAGAAAAAATGTCGATATAGCAGTAGTTGCGGTAGCACAATGCCTGGATCCGCGAAGAGGGTCGACTGGTTTGTGGACAACACAACCTCCCTTGTCGCCTCCTATTGAGAGCGCGCGAGTGCACACTACAAGTATAGTTGACTCTCGCAACGTGTCAAATCACGCGGGGACTAGGTCCTTGCACCACATGTCACCTTTTCTGTTTGCGGCGTTGCTCTATCGCTCCGCGTGCCATCTCCCCGAGAAGAGGCTCCTACCTACTCTGGAAAACGATGTTACGAATGTCATTCACGACAAAGTCTTGAACGACTAGATGCGTGGAAGCCTATCACATCGTTCGAGCCTCCTGACCACACGGTCAGACTTGGAGTCGGAATTCGTCCGTGGCCCGTCACGCGTCACGGATCACGGTTGTCGTTCCCAGCGGATGCCGGCAGGTTGCACGTGCTTTGAATCGTCTGCCCCGATCCTAACTTACCAAGCGACGCCACTTCCGCGTCATATCCAGAATGACGTTAGAATCCCGACCCTCGGTCAAAACATTATCCTGGAAAAGATTGAGGATTCTTGGGGCCCAACACTATTAGGCTCGTCAGACGCGGCGTTGCAAGACTCCATTCAGCGTCGCGGTGAAGAACCACTCCAGTGAAAGCCACTGATATATGGTCGACTTGTGTTTCAAATGCGAGGCTGTGTTATAAGCGTGTGAGCGACCTCGTCTCGCTAATTTAAAACTCTGTCGCTCAGGTCTCAGGGATGGGCGAGCTTATTCCCCAAGACTCGCACCGAAGCGGTGCATTCCCTCCACCCTGTCCTTCCTTGAACATTTCAGCCGTGCAGTCGTCACCCAGAACTTAGTATGGGTTTGTATGATACAACCCTTGGTACGTGCAACAAGCCACCGTGCTGAATTCGCCTTCCTGACGTGATCCAATAATAGGTACGCTTCTAGTGGGCATATTTTGTGAGCGTCTGAAGCTTTGGATCTATTGCGGTCGTCGGCTTTGAACCTTTTGGCTGACCTGTCCAAACGAAGTTAACACCTTCTTGTACGGGCTTGTCTCATATCAGTTCGCAGCGTACCGTTCAACGAGTAAGCATACATACTCCACACAGATGAATCTAGCATCACTTAACTCGCTTAGAATTCAATGATCCACCAGCGACAAGGTTGCGTGATCACCAGTCCACGAGTGTATGATTTTGACGAGCAATTCAAGGTATATGGTGCTCTTCCTGTTCGTCCTGGACACGTTCCACAGCGCCTCGTGAGTCTTATCTTCCAAGGCGCTTGTTGAGGGAGCTAATCGTTTCTATAGCGTCATTTATATGGCATGGAGTTATGCGTTCGTGCTGTCGTCAACCTTCGTCTCTCTCGTGCTTAGTTCATTTCAGTGTGACGAACTATGACAATCCAGCAGCCCTTGCGGGTATGTAATTACCACAGCTATTCGTTTCAGTCCGGTCCTAATAGTGCCCAAAGTGATTCATTGGCCACACGCGTTTACCCCTCTTGCTACTGCGCTTGCTGGGCTGGTGACGCAGATATATCTGGGACTTAGGTAAGTGTGTACGTTTACTTGACGACTAAATCTCGAAGTGAGCCCCGTTCCCCAGGATCTGGCGTCTGACGAACAGCAAGATCTTGTTTGGCGTTGTTGTCCTACTGGCGATCCCTTCGTGTATATTGGCCATGTGTTGCAGCATCGAGGCTTGGATAATTAGAGCGTACGTCTTACGTCTGCTATAGTAATCAGGCTGATCCCAGTCTTTTTAGCTTTTCTAAACTCTCCAGAGTTACCCCACTTGCGGTTTCCTGGTTGTCTACGCAGGTAGCTGTGGACACGTTTATTACCGGTGCGCCCGTTTATTCCAACTTTAGACACGAAGGCACCCATTTACTGTAGTGGTCATTAGTTACACTGGTCCTCGTCTTCAGTCGTTCGCGAACGGGTTTCAGAAAAACGGACAGAATTCTTGACAGATTTATCCGCGGTGCCATCCAAACTGGCCTCCTCGCTGACATCTTCTCCTTGGCTAATGTGATCACGTTCGTCTTGATCCCGGGCATGGATCTGTATGCCATGTTCGCCATACCCCACGGTCGAATCTACACGAATGTAAGTACCCTGAATATCCAGCGCAATGCGAGGTTCTGTCCAATGACTGGATCACCGTCTATTTTTCCAGACACTCTTAGATATCCTCCTCACTCGTAGGTTGCTTATGGTAACGACGGATGGTGTGACAGCTATTACCCAGGGCACAGAAGTGAGGTTACTCAACTGTTATCGAGTTATCGTTCCTCATGTTCGACCGCCGCGTAGGTCGATTCAGTGGTCCGCATACCCACCAACTCCCAAGCCATTTCGAAGGTCTAACCGTCTAGTAACCAACTCAGAGTACGAAAGACTATTCAGGGGACGTACGGCCATCCACGAGGGTGCACAAGGCCACAGGAATACTGCTCTCGAAGTGACCATCCGCATGGAAGGGAACCGTCGAGTTGCACATTCGTCACCTCACCGACCATTTCATCGTCGCTTCTTTTTATTTATGTATTCTCTCTCATCATGCATGTTTCGCTATTTTTAGACTAGCATTTGGGCTGCGTGGTGGAAATTGCTGGCAGCCACCGGAAGTAGAGGCATCCTAATGCGTTGCGTCACTAGGTATTCACAGTAATCGTGCACACTCCTTGAAAGCATAGCATTCCTCTTGTTTGATGTCTCGCACGCAAAACATGTTCCGCACCCGTCTGGATTGAACAGACATTCCCGACCTACGGGTGAGTACTTGAGCGTAAACTGACACAGCCTCACTTCTCGGCAAGTTGCGTGAAGTGACGTCAACAGAGTCAGTCAGCACTTTCAACATCCTTACAAAACAAATGTCCCGCTACTGTATAGCGCCACCGCGTGCCTGATGCATGTTTTCATTTGATCCGATACTCGACAACAGCGCTCACTGCCTGCTATGTGACGAAGGAGGCTGCACGCGGTTTAATTCGTGGGGTAGGTTAGTAAGATGCCGACGGGCGACGCATGTTGGGTCCGGTTACTCCGAGGTTAGAGGTACCCGCCTATCAAAGAGCGCTCACCTTATCGACATCCCTACACTGTACGCGTTCACGGAACCACGGTATCCTACTACACTTGGTCGTACATAGCATGCAGACTGTCCGAAACGCGACACGAGTGCTCGTTCTAGCAACTACGACAAATACGATAAACGGAGTTGCCCATCGCGCGGCATCGCGGACGTTAGATCGGCCAGGTCAGCCAAGTCCACCACCCGGTGTCTAAAACAAATCCTTTCACGAAAGAGGTATATAAGCACCCCCGACACATCCCAGCTAGATATCGATCCTCCATCAGCATGTCACTCTGCGACAAGTGTATTTCAGGTACGACATCATGCGCATCCGTTGGCGATTTGCCGATGATCGATGAGATCTGATTGTACGATGCCAGGCGTTCGCCATGAGGGTACTCCCGAGGGTATGTGTACCATTTAGGCGCGCGTTCACGGCGTGCGGTCTTACATTGCTATCGCTGCAGGCAGAGTAGAGAAGATCAATGGCGTCGACACCTACGTCGCAACCCCCTCTGGGGATTATCACAAGGACAAGGCAATCCTCTACTTGCCCGATGTCTTTGGTATCGACCTCCCTAATGCCAGGGTATGTCGTACTCTCACATATCGACTCGCAGTCCAGAGCGTTGACGTGCGGTGAATCGTAGTTGCTTGCAGACGACTTTGCCAGAAACGGGTTCCAGGTAGACGACATCTGTTCATGAGCGACAACCATCTTTCAACCTTATGATCAGGTCTACGCCATCGAATACTTGAATGGTGACGCTATCCCATCCGACGCGTTCAAGGCCGTGAGTTGCGTCTTTGCGCACGCCGGTTCAAGGGCTGTTCACTGAACCGTTTTTGGTCATCTTGGGCAGCCGGGAGGGTTCGACCTTCCGTCTTGGCTCGCCAATCATGGGGCAGCGCAGACCCGTCCACCCCTCGACAGGGTCATCGGCGGCCTCAAGGAACGAGGCGTGACACAGTTTGGTGCTACGGGTTACTGCTTCGGAGGTGAGTCTGGACCTTGCGGTGTATAAACGTGTTTGACGAGGAAACTGACGCTGTCCCTAGCTCGCTACGTCTTTGACCTCGCGTTTGACGGGGTCATCAAGGTCGCTGTTGTCGCACACCCTTCTCTCCTCAAGGTCCCCGAGGACCTCGTGGTTGGTTGTTTTTCGTGTCCATGCACCATGATCCTCATAGTACCCGTTTTCGACAGCGAATCAAAGAGACGGGTATTCCTCTCTTGATTAACTCTTGCGAGACGGATGGGATGTTCCCCCAAGAGTCCCAGAAGAAAGCAGACGAAATCCTCGGCGGAAACACCCGGGTTGCGGCACTGTACCGGAGGGAGTACTTCGCAGGCTGCGAGCACGGCTTTGCTGTTCGTGGAGACTTGAGTAAACCAGAGGTCAAGGCTGGAAAGGAGGGTGCGTTCGAGGCGAGTGTCAAGTTCTTCTTGCAACACTTGTGAACATATCATTATGTATCTTGGTCCAACACATGTACGATATCTGAGTTCGGGACAAGTTTGATGCTTACTGTCCTGTAAGAAACGGCGCCACACATCCGCAGTCAAACTCATGGTGACCGTCTACACTTTCACATTCCGCATGTCATCTCTTGAGTAACGACCGAGGCTCTTTCAAGAGCTAACTTACAGGCTGAGCACGACTCGGAGAATAAAGGAAGAGCTAGGATGGTCTAGTAGTGATTCTCCCCACGAAATGCAACTTGGTGCGATGACGAAGAATGAACCTCGACCGCCTCTTCTTAGCTCACTCAATCCACTTCGCTCTCCCTCTGGCTTATCGCCGTTCTCTCGTCAGTGATGCTCGCCACCACGTGTTATTCCCGCGTTGCACAGTCTACAGGTATACGAAGAGAAACGGTAGCGCAGTATTTGGTTTCGCTCGCAAGATTGGCTGGTTCCCTGTCTCATTGCACACAACGCGGGGAATATGGTCTGGGGTCCGGGGACGACTGGACGCTGTGGTACGTGGGGGTCAAGGTAGTCGCGTCTGCCACCTCTTCGCTTTGGAGTTAGAGTCAAAGTTGCGTGGGGCTGATTTGACCCGTTTCTAGCGGATGCAAAAGATGACGACGTATGCTGCGATCAGAGGCCTCGACCATACGGGCGTAATAAATTC
>JBBPKI010000418.1:0-24726 GCA_038089155.1 Nevesoporus exiguus
GAGACTGGAGGAAAGACGAACGGGAGCGCGGTGCATGACGCGACGCGACGCGGTGTCCGAAAAAGGAAATGTAATATGTAGTAGTGTAGACTATGGTACGGATATATCGGCGGGCTGTTCTCCAACAATGCCGACCCGAACGAAGGTCGTTGTCTCATTACCAATCGGCCGAGCACTGTTCAATTGTGTCACGTTATACGATCGAGAAACGGTTCGTGTATCTAGACCTCACCCTAGTCGTGTATACTGACCGGAGTTATCTTGTAGCTGACTAAATTGGACTATGTTTGGGAGATTGGATACCGGAAACTGTACCTTGACACGGTGCACGATATGATGGATTGTATACGTTCAAGTCACCTTAATGTTCAAGGCCAATTTTACTGACATTTGTTGCAGTACGATCGGATTGGGATTTCCTCTTCGATCAGAAATCATGGGCCCTAGTTCCAGAACACGAGGCTTTAAAAAACTACACAAAATATACATACTTGGGGGACAGGTGCGCAACGAGTGATATCAGAAAGGTATGAACGTCAACAGCCACAACCATTTTCCACCCTTTCCCGATCTCGGCACTCTCGAGAGTCATGTGCATCCGCACTTCGTCGTTTTTAACACCAGGAGAAAACTGGCTCGCTTACGATCAGAGCACATCACAGAGATGATCGCCTTCCTCGGTCAAAAAGTTACCCCTTGTAACGATGCATCTTCGATGGTGATCATTGTGCAACGTTTATACGCAGCATGGACGAGAGTTCAAGTACCCAATCACTATTGTACCCACAGCAGAACAGATATGCTTTCACCTCCATCTGAAGGACGGGATGATCGCTCGGAGGGTGAACCTCCACCAAGACGCCAAGGTCTCAGGAGCGCGACGCGCTCGCGGGAACAGGGTAGTCGCGGTTCGGCTGACCGATGCGCTGGAGGATGGCAACGAGCCATATTTCCCTTCCAACCACCCGAGAACGACGAGTCTTCGTCCATTACCGATGGAACCGTCGTCAAAGACGATACCGATTTGATCGAGTACATCAACGGCTGGCAGAAGCAAGGCAGTGTCCCTGCGAAGAGGCGTGGCTCAGACGTGTTTGAGGACCCCCACGACGAACAACTTGCTGCCTACACCGACGAGCATGCACGCGCTCCGCCTTCACCAGGCGCCTGGAATAAGTGGAAGTCTGAGTGGGACCATTGACAATCACACTATCCACCCAAGTTAGATCGCTCGCGTTTTTCGAGCAATGACTGGGGTGTTTTCGAAAACGGTGTATACCTGATTAGACTGAGTTACCCCCAAGCTACCCTGTACAGTCATCCCCCGGCAAGTGCGACAGCCCCGGCAAGTACGACAATCTCAATTTACATGCAGGTAGAGGTTCTCTTCCCATCCAATTGCACCTTATATACAAATGGCTGCTCTTGACAATGGTATAAGATATGTTGATTCAAGTTTGGCATTACACTCTACTTTTCTGATTCGTAATTATGTGCTGTTAAACATGCCTTGTGTGGTTTTCAGCTCGAAATCAGACTTTATCTCACAGTATATATATCTGGATACATGCAAGGATATCATAGCAGCTTGCTCGAAGTGCAAATACAGTGGTTATACCATGTCACAGTATGCCATGACAATGCCGGCCTATGGGGGGGTGAAGATAAGCAGCGATTATCTTATCAGGGCCAACAAAGCGAGATATACCAAACAAGGTTAGAGGCCTCTAAACTTTCATGTTACAGTAAGTCAGAGTCAAAGATGCAAAGACCCCACCACATGCACCCAGAAGCATGGTCTGATGGGATTACAAAACTACTTACAGGCAATGAACTCTTAAAACATGTTGAGGAACGCGAGGAGGCAGCCCACAATGATGCAGCCACACAGGAGTCTCAAAGGAAACAACAGGAAGAGTGGTTGGTGACCTTGGATGCATGAAGGCAAGTGGGGAAAGAACGGGTGTACAGAAACGCCGCACGACGAGAGGCCCACCAACAAGCGATGGACCTCTGGGCTGAAGAAAGTGCACATGCGAAACAGGAGGGCCGACGACCCCTCTTGAAGAAGCCGAAACTTGGAAAGCTTGAAGGGATGATCCAAAAACCGAAGGTTAACAGTGGTGAGGCTGAAGGGATGGACGTTGTCCTGAGTCGGACGGTGAAGGCTTTGGGAGCAACAACGGGAGCGTCCCATAAGCGAGCGATAACAGTAAGCGAGACTCATCTCCCGTGATTTCCCTTTTTAGGTGCTGTCGCACTTGATGGGGTACCCATGATAAGCCCACAAACTCCAATGTCGTCCATCACACCTCTACAACATCTATGATTCATAAAATAACAGCGTATCCAGTAATAGTTATGCTATATGAAAATATCCTGGCTATTCTGCTGTAGATCAAAATTATTGTTTTTGAACATGAGCCAGTGAAAGTTTAGCTGTCGTAATTGCCGGGGGATGACTGTAGTACTTTCGACTTTAGAAAGGTGTATATTGTCATGGCTTGGATCACCCAAATCCCATTCCTCGAAACGTGTAGGATGTGTGTATGTAGTGGTAGTTCTGAAATGTCGTGGCTCGAGCGATCCTAGTTGTTCTGGACGCTGTTGACTGAGCGCAATTCTGCGAAGTGACTCGACAGGGGCATCTGAGTAAATCCTGTGTCGCGGTCTTTGGTCAATCTACTCGAGGCCGACTCGGATACACTGTTAGACCACAGTATGGCATACAATGAGGATGTATGCCTGAGCCGTGAAAAGCTAACTGAGCCTATCAAGTCGATGCTTCGACCGCGATTACTTACCATGCGCTACATGGCTGTGCAACGTCGCGTTCAAGAACAGCAAGCGTTGTTTATGCGAGTTTGGTTTGTCGATGCATCACGCACTTCACGTCGAAGAAATCCTTCTCAACATCTTCAGTTACTGCTACGATCGCGGGCATCGCGCGCCATCGGCACTACAAAGGAGGGGTCATTGCTATGCGAATGCCCATCTCGCCGCCCTGGCGAGAACATGTAAGACTTTCAAGGACCCGGCGCTAGACATGATTTGGGCCGACTTGGAAGACTTGACACCGCTGGTATGCTGTCTTCCAGAAACTTCATGGGTGAAGTCTGGCTGTGTAAGATAATCTGAGTTTTACAGTAGTGCGTGATGATGACGTTTTATGCAGTTCTACTCACTGACGACACACCTGGAGCAGAGCGAGTGGGACACCATTCTAGGTTATGCACAGCGCGTGCAAGTGCTCCCTCGCTTGTGTGGATCATCCGGCTTGGCTGGAGACTGCATCGAAGTACTCTCAAATCCACCAAATTCTGTTCAATCTATTTTCCCAAACCTTCGTGTCGTCGGACTGTATGCACCTAATGCGATGATTGCCCCATTGGTACGGCACTTCGCACATCGCAAGCTAACAACCATCTGCTTTGAGGATGTGGAGAACCTCGGGGTTACTGTCACGACTTTTGGGGAGGAATGCCCGCTCGTGACTGACTTTCGCGTGTCGCAGTCGGGTCACGCTGATACCATCTCGAGCCTTATATGTTGTTGGGAAAACCTCCACTCCGTAAAAGCGTACAGTGTCAGCCTAAACGCTAATGCTCTTTCACATCTCTCGCACTTGGGTCATCTACGCAACGTCAGCTTCAGAGTGCACGACGCAGTAGTCGATCGAATTTATGCTACCCAACCCTCTACCTCCCTGTTGACCTTTTCGGCACTCGACGATGTTTACCTTACTTCTCACTCTTTGACCTCAGCCTGGAGGCTCCTCCGCAAAATTAGACTTCCGGCGATTCATACCATTTCTGTTAGTCTCAAGGCTTGCCTTCCTGCTGCTTCCGACCTCATGTCCTCTTTCGTCGCCCTTCAAGATGCCTGCACACATGGCTCACTGAACCACATCCGTGTCTTCCATAGTAGCGACGAGTCAAATGACCTCCATTCGGAAGCCGTGCCTCCATACTACATCACCTTCGATCGTCTTCGTCCTTTAACTGTCTTCATTAACCTCAAATCCATCTTGCTCAACATTTCTCGTGGCGTGGATTTGAACGAGCACCAGTTGCTTCGTTTGGCATCTTCGTGGCCCCACCTAGAGAAGTTCGAGGTGGGAGAGAATTACGACTGGACACCATCAAGCGCCATCACTCCAGGGGGATTCCTACAGCTGTTGGAAAGATGCAGGTCACTTCGAGTACTCTCTTTCATGCTTGATACGCGTGGCTATACCGACATTCCCCAAGGCCACCCATGGCGTGGCCTGACCATGCCCCAAGGCGCATTCATCCACGTCCTCAATTCTCCTATCGAGGAAGAGTCCATCGAGGCCCTCGGTGTATTCTTTCATGTGGCTCCATACCCGCATTTCGGCCTTACTACCCACTGGAATAACCGCTATTTCCGAGGCAGCGAGCGACCTCAAGGGCTTTGCGATTTGTATTATAGCCGGTGGGTGGAGGCTCGGTCACTTGCATATGATCTTTGGAAGGAGAGGAGGGAGTTGAGGCGCTCGCTGGAGACACGACAGTCGCCTCGCCACTCACAGTGATAAGAATTTACATTCGTGCTCATTCCCGCGATGGGATCAGAAATGCTCGCCATTCGTCAATTGCGTACGAACTGTATTATAACACCGACTGACCTAGTTACAGGAATTTTCTGTATGAATGGCTATAAGCACCAGTACAACCACTGTGTCAGAATATACATGCAATGAATTCGCTACCATTTCGCTACTAGTAGTAGTACAAAATCGTATACCATAATGTGAGAGCTCTTCCGCACTCATGCCACGCGCTCATAACTCTATTTGTTTCAACAGGACTACGACATAATAGAACTCACACCTCCACGTTTAGTCTGTAACGGCTAATTATGCACAACCCGACGAGGCGGGTCAGACGATGCAAACAATCACCGCCTTCGACCAGGCCATCGAGTCGATTTTCCGAGACCGGCGATATCCACCTCAGCTTCGTCCCAAATGAAGGTAGCCCTACCGGTAACTCAAGCCATGCTCGACATCGCCCGGCGGCCAAACCAGACACGCTACGCGGGGTAATGCTTGTAGCCCTCATCGTGGTCACCATCGTGCTCTACTTCGTCCTATGGGAAGTCGAACGGTCTTCGTTCGCCCCGGTGCCGAAACCGAACTTGACACAGAGTGCGATAGCGGCGCCGTCGAATTATCAGCCTCCGACTGTCCAGGAACCGCCCGTCTTTCCCCTGGACGAGGACCTGAACCTATTCGACAAGAGTATTGCTGTGCCTTCGAGCAAACCAAGTCCGAGTCGTACGACACCCAGGACGTGGCCGCCTCCCATCACTCGCGTTCCAGAAGAAGACGTTACAGAAAATGTCGATAATGACCAAGCCAACACGGATGGGATCGCGAAACTGTCGTCGTTCGACGGCGCTTACTGTGATGGTCCTTGCCGCTTCCTCCTCCCCGTCCGCGTTGGAGAACAGGAATCCAAGGCCAGAGTCCACTTTATGCAGCTCCTGGTGCTCGCACGGAAGCTTAACCGGACGATCGTACTGCCCAATGTAGGCAAGAGTCGAATGAGCGCATGCTCCGAGTGGTCGTTTAGCGCGTATTACGATACGGATGGATTTACCCACGGACGCGATGCTCCCGATTCACCGCTGGCAATCGATCTTGACATGTTTGCGAAGTGGATCCACGAGAGACCGGCCTCACCGAATGGTTTTCTAGTATCCATGGGGGTCACACATCGGGACCGTCGCGGCCCATTGGGAACTCAGACCAACATGGAAGACGTTCCGTTCATCGTTGAAAAGACCGAGATCGATCCCAAGATCCTGTCCTGTCTCAAGCCTAAACTAGCTGGTCTACGTTCCTCCCTACCAGAGGCGGCGCTAGCTATCTCGTTCGACTCGCGCGCTCTCAAGATGGAGATGGATACTTCGTCTCGTCTGGTGCATCTTCTGTCGAGCAGTATAGACTTGAATTCGGCTTCCGATTTCGATCTGATAATGGAACCAGCATACATGCCTCAATATACCAATACTTCACACCTATCCCTCGCCGACGTCGATGTCCTTATCCTCGACTATGATCTCCGCCATCCGCTCTTTGCACCATCCTCGGCGCCCTTGCTCGCCAATTTCAATCTGCACTACGCCCCCGCGCTCTACGACCTCGCAGATCGCCTCTCGGAAAACCTGGGTCCGTTCCTGGCCGTACACTGGCGTATGGAAAACGTCCCCGTGCAAAATCTAGCGTGGTGTGCGGCCTCGCTGGTCAGTACCCTCCAAGTGCTCCTCCAGGACGAGGTCGACGACGACGTGGCGAAAAAAACCGCGAACATGCGGTACGTGTGGCTTGCGACGGACCATCCTCGTCCTCTCCATTCGCTCGTCGACGACGGGATGCTCGTGCTCGGAAGCGGCAAGGACGGCTATGGTCCTCTTAGGAAATCAAGTACGTTCAAGGGTCTCTCCATCGAACACGACGACGCTATCGGGATACTCGCCGAGGCATTCCAACCGGGGGGAGACCTCGACGCATGGAAGTTAACGGACCTTGCAGAACAGTTGCGTCGTTATCCGTACGTCGAGGGAAAGTTTGGCGTGAACGAAAAGTTGTTGAACGATTCGGGAGTGTTTGGGATTCTGGATAAGTTGGTGACCGCGCAGGCAAGGGTGTTCGTCAGCGGCTCCAAGGACTGCAGCAAAATCAGGTTTGCACAGATCCTTTCTCCAACTGCGAGTTTGGCGTTCATGCAATCGTTAGCTCTTTTTCGAAACAGGTCATCGAGGCGCGTCAAGAGACATTTGAGGCAGAGGGAGGCAAGGGAGCGGTCCGCAATGTCGTGGAATATTTTGGAAATTGGTAACTGAAGTCTCCAGCTGAAATGTGCGTGCAGATGAGGCCAAACAGATAGCATATAGCATAGACTAGACATGCGACATGCTCATACAGACATTTTTCAAGGAACTGCAGGCTCCCACCCTCCACGGCCTGAGGCCAGTCACGATAACGAGTGTACAGTGAACTCTCAGGGGCCACCCCGACCGACACCAGCAAAGGCTGGCCTAAAGTCGCTAGGGGCGCCACCTTCCTTCCTCCGGTAGCCTTCCTGGTCACCGCGAGGCGGGCGCGGAGCCCCCTCGCCAGCGCCGGGACGAACAGTAGCTGGACGTGGAGGACGAGCCGCACGCTTGTGCGTCGAAGGGACGATTTCGTTGGGAAGATGCAACCTACGCACATTATCAGCACGCCTGCACCGAGGGCCACCAAACCAAAAAGCAGAAAAAGCCACGCACCACTCCCGGAGGTAATCCACGCCCTCGGGGGTGAGCACGTAGTAGTACCACTGCCACGAGAACTGGGTCTTGACGAGTCCTTTCGAGGTCAGGCTTTGCATCGCCTTGATGACCTCGAGGTTGGGCACATCGAGGTCTTCATGTTTGGGCGCGTTGAAATCCTTCTTGGCGACGAGAACGCCCTCTGTCATCGTTTGTTCGTGTATGTGGTGCACGAGTGTCACGAAGGCGAAAGGATCAAACCGTTTGCAGCAAGGACGACGAAAGTTAGTACGAGAAAACCACATAAACAGATAGACGACGACGCACCCTTGAAGAGGTTTTCGTAGATGATCCGCCTGTTCTTCTTGGAAATGAGCATGCTGGGCTAAAACGAGTTCTTGCGTCGAGAGCTGCTGATTCGGATCGATGTCAACGAAGTGCAACGTTACATTTAAGTTGGGCA
The DNA here is from genome assembly GCA_038089155.1 of Nevesoporus exiguus. NCBI lineage: Eukaryota > Fungi > Basidiomycota > Agaricomycetes > Boletales > Boletaceae > Nevesoporus > Nevesoporus exiguus. Next base: position 7,742 of record JBBPKI010000418.1, read on the forward strand.
GACGACATACTGCGAAGCTTGGTTCGCACTGGCACTGGCTGGGAGGAGGCGAGATCAGATCATCCGCACGTATGCACGACCATCCAGCACCCAAGAACGTCTCCGGCACGTATGGATTCTCTACGAGTGCACGGAAGGTAGGATAAATGATACTCACAGTAGGATTGGACGGTGAAAGAGGCCTGGAAATGGGTCTTGACGTCGGGCAGGACGATGAACTCGATGCAGGACACCGCGCTACGGCGTGGCAGAAGCGGAGTCCGAAACATGCTATATTAGGTTATTGCCCCTGTAACCCCAATGACGTCTGGCAGGTAGAGCAATAACAGACATAAGCTGGAGAAAGATTCGGACAAAATTTTAATTGTGGGAAACGACAAAACTAACAGGATGTAAATCGAAACCGGCCAGGATAGCATGTTCTCGTCAAATTCTAGAGAATTTCCAGCTCTCTCAGTCCCGGTAAGCCGTCCATCGAGGAGAGCCAGGCAATGTCTCTCCATCTGTGTCCTGCGGTGATAGCGTCCTTTTGAGGAGAACGACGGTTGAGGATCAATATAATATCACCAATAGCCTCCACTTACGCACCTTCGCAGACGTTGGATTCCTGTTGAACCTACTGGCGCCAAGCCGAGATTGGCTTCGACCCCCAGGGGACAAGGATTTACTCCATGCTGAAACGCATTCAGGGGAATTTCGAGCATTCCAGGGTATAGAATTTGTTGCACGGGTGTCGCATTCATGCTGTAGACCCCTGATGTCCTCAGGTTTGAACTGACGAAATCATCCGTTGCACCCCCTGTTGTGATACAAGCATACTCACCAACTGCGTAGATTGAAATCGGAAGGATCGGACGCCACGAGGTCCCGAACGAGAAGTAGACCATTCCTATGCCTCCAACGGTTCTGAATCTCAGCTGTGACAGAGACATCATTCAGCGAGTTAGTTGCGATTCCTTTCTGGCCAACAACCCCGAGCTTTGGCCCTCTGATTGAAGATTCGGTAATGGACGAAACCCTTCGTATCGTGTTCTCGCCAGGAGCTCGTTTGAACATGCGAAACGCATCCACCACTTCTGGCATTGCTGCCCAGTTGGGCGAATACCGGTTCGTAGAAAGCATATTATCGTGCACCGCACGATTTGTGACAGACCGACGAGGGTCGCGATTGTTCTCGTCTTGTAGTTCAAGAACGAAGGATTGCACCTCTGATAATGAGGTCCGTTGTGGCGCATGAATAGAAACAGAAAGATCTTGCCGACGTTGGCATGCAGTCTCAGCGTTCATATTCACGTCTCTCTCTTCCTTTTCGGATCTCGTCAAAGATGTAGAGTGAGGCGTGGAGGTAGGCATCTCGTAGAGGACAGAGGATCGATTGACGTCATTACTAGTCTGCGGGATTGACCGAGATTGTGACGGTGCGTGCATAGAGCATGCTAACGTCCGTTCTCGAGGTGCTTTCGATGTCGAACGTAGACAATCCAGAGGTATAATTCTGGTCTCGCAACCCTCGTTGTCCAATTCGAAAGATTTCGATTTCTTCTCCGTAGATACCGTTGGAAGAGGCCTAGCCTTCTGTTCCGTGTCCGGTGATGCTGATCCCCGTCCATGCGTCATGGATAACTCCGCTACTAGAGCGCTAGAGAGGCCAGCAGGTTTACCAGTGAGATCAATAGTCATACTATTGGGTTTCTCAGCGGCCACAAAGCTAATTTGTCTCTGCGTTCTGTATTTCTCGGGCGATTCCGACGTGGTGCAGAGATGGATTTGGGCGTTCATTGCATCGCGAGTGCTGCCCTCCCGTCCTCGAAGGACATTCTGAGGGGATCCTGTGAGTCTATTTGGCTGGTATCGAGGAGTCTCGTATAAGATCTCGACCTCTAGTTCATTCGATTCAGAAGCCTTTGTCGCAGCTCTTGGATCACTAGTATTGACGGCAGTCGAGTCCGCGCCTGCCACCGGCCCGGGCATGCAAACCTCCGAGACTGGTTCCGAAACAGACCACGCAACCTCTCGAGTCTGAATGTCGCCAAGGAATGGATCGCAGTCGACCGTCGGTAAAGAAACTGGCTCTGAACCTTGGATAGCCCGACCCGAACTATCCCCCTGAGGTGGGACATTAGTCCTCGTATCGCATGTAGCTCCTTTGTCTTCCAAGGTCCTGAACACGTGCCCCGTATGAGGCGAGCCATGGTCCACTTCCTCGATCCATATTGGTGTCGATTTTTGTTTCTCAGTTTCGACGGAGCAGTGAGTATTAATGGTCACAACAGGTAACATTGGCGAAAGTATTTGAAGGGGAGACCGTGTCGCAATGTCTTCGGTTAACATAACAGGATCCACAGGATCCACTTCTGTGAATCGTATCTCTTCACGTATCGCCACTAGCGAGGGGAGATTGACGACTGGCTCGGCAGTTGACGAAGGCGACAGAGATCCTACGTGCATAACACACGTAACGTTATTTTCTTTGACTTGCCATTCACCGAGCACCTCTGGAAGGACCCGTTCTCTTCCCCGCTCTGGAGATGCTACATCTTGGTTGTCCATCAAAGAATCGAAAGGCGCCCGTTGGATGTGCGCAGGCGGGACACCATCGTCCATAAGCCGACTTCCAAGGCTGGGCGCGCGAGTGTGCTCATCTGCGTCAGAAGCACTCGAGGATACTCGCCAAAGGTCTTCCATCCCTGCGTTATCGCCAGCGATGAATCGCACGCTCTTCACTGGGGTCGTCGCGACCTGTGATCCTTTGAGTGAGCTCGCCGTGCTCATGGTTTCGAATGATGTTCCTGATTCTTCGGTGACATGCCTGTCTGCGAGACTCCACGGACCGGATGCTACAAAACTCTTGTCCGAGTACTCTGGTTCGCTGGAGTTGCGCAAGTCATCGGCCATGGTTTCGAGGAAGTCCAGCGGTCCGAATTCTTCCGTTTGCTCATCGACATCGCAATTGATCAACGTTGAAACAATCGTTTCCAGCCCGAGGGCATAAGTATTCTTCTCAACGGACTGCAAATGTTCGGTCGTGACCTCGATAAGGACAGGGTAATTCTGCACTTGTTCGTCGACGATCTGGTCTACAAAAAGTTGCGAGTTCTCGGCACACCCGGAAGCAAGTGATCCAAGCTCGATACCAGGTCCGTTCTGGGCTTCGGCGACTCCAGCCTGGCGTTCGTCTTTACAGCAACGAGAAGCTTTCAGTATAGGTATTGCCTCCGATCCTGCCGCAATGCGGCTTTCGCCGGTGAAAAAAAGGGACGGGGTCAGATCATGGAGTGCCTCGCCATCGGATGTTGCGTCCCGGTCGTCATCCATCTCCAAGTTTGCTACTTCGAAGGACGGCAATTCGCAAGTTCCCACGCCTGGTTGACGATCATCCGCGAAGTTGACCGGAACGGCTTTTCCATCCACTCGCGTAAGCACGATTCGTGGAATTGGTGGACGTGCTGATTTGCGAGTAGCCCGTCGGACGAAATAAAGACATGAGACTGCCTTGCAAATTCCGTGTCGGAGCAGATGCCATGGGATCATCCACAAGCTTGGGCAAAGAAACCAGGAACATTCTAGTAGTATGTCGGGGTTTAGTGTTTCGTAAGCCAGCACATCCTCGAACCAGTGATAGTATATGGACGGTATCTCATCCTACGCTCAGCGTCCAAGAATTAGGCAAGGACGACGAACGCACCATCAACAACATATACAAATGCAGTAGTGATTGGATGTAGACAAGACCGACTAAGACAGGGCAAAAACTGAGCCCACGAGCCCCGTACGGGGCCACATTAGTTGTGGTGTGCTTGTCCTGCGGTCGAGGATGACGTGTCAGATACCCTGTGAGGGCGTAGAGTAACTTACTGCAACTTGCGCCGACGACGGTATTAGAGGCACGTCCTCGTCCGAAACAACAGGTCGCCAGGCAGAGATGTTGAGGAACACGTAGTGATGTAACGATTCGACTGAAGAAACATTATCCAAGTCATAGTCCGGTCGGTCAACAGCGCAAGAAGGGTTCATTGCTAAAGGGGTCCGAAGGACTTTCGGAACGATACATATTGCCGCAGAGTCAACAAAACTATCAAGGGCCGAGGGATCCAGACTCGGCGGTACATTAACGAAGTTTGAGCGCCTTGATGTGCCTTCGATAAGCTTTTGGAGGACGGTTGACAACAGAGGTTGCGGTGTATGGTCCCAGAAGAATCGTTGCAACACATCGAGGAAGGCAAGCCAGTGCGCAAAGAGTATTGCGAACGAGATAGCTACCATCGCTTAGAGGACAGACTCCTAGAAGAACGAGTTAACCAAGAGGGACGCAGTACAACTCGAAGGCGTTCGAAGACCGCATTTCCAGTGAGTGCAACGACGCGTCGTCATCACGTGAAGAAAAATCAACTATGTCACCATAATGTCATTTCCGACTCAAGGAACAGACCATTCAAACCGCAGCACGCGCAAAGTTGCAGGATGCCGCGTGGTGCTAGGCCATGCGCTTGCTGTGGAGGTGTGAGTGCTGTATTCTCCCCCTCCATCCACCAAGTCCCATTACTTCAACGCCTCCCGCAAGAGACACCAACCCATTATCCGCACGACCGTCATGTCCTCCGAAACACTCTGGCGAGTCTCGTCCACACCTTATCGGCAATATGGTCGAGATGACTAACTTTACCCACTCAGTCGACTTGAAGGCCGTCCGTTGATCGACCTCACAGGCCATATCGATCGAGACTCTGCCATTCAGGTTGCTGGCGGCGCATTTGGTGACGTTTACAAGTGTCGCTGCAGTATCACTTCTGGGTCTTCATCGACATCGCCGGTACGATATTCCGCCTCGTGCGTTTATATCTTACGCATTTCTTGTAGGTTGCCGTGAAGACCTTGAGGTATTTTTCCTCAGAAAATCCTGAAGAGAATCAGAGGAAATTAGCTCTAAATAACAAGGCTGGTAAAAAAAAAGTGTACGTCTTCCACGAGCGCTTAACCTGGGCTACAGCTCCTCCGCCGAGAACTCGGTCTTTTGAGAAGACTCGATCACCCAAACATTGTTCCCTTACTCGGTGTGACGCATGGTTTTGGGCCAATGCTGGCGGGTGTATTACCCTGGATGTCGAATGGTACACTGCACTCCTTCCTCAAGAACAAATGCCAGACAATTACATTGACCGAGCGATTAAAGCTGGTTGGTCGTGAAACCCTTTATCTGCGCTAGCATCGCTAACCCCCCGCAGGTGCATGGCATTGTCTCTGGTGTGGAATATTGTATGTTTCCGTTAATGCTCTATCGGCCCGCCTCTCTAATTATATGATCTGTGGTAGTGCATTCGGTCCCCGTGTTCCACGGGGACTTGCATAGTGTATGTTCATGACTTCGGTTTCGTAGAAGGCACTTATCTTTCGCCAGGGCAATGTGCTCATCGATGAGGAGCACAATCCACGGATAAGCGATTTTGGACTCGCATGTACCGTTGGAAAGCTGCAGTCCGGGCTTTCATACTTACAACGGCTGTCGAGCACGAGCAATGTTGGAGCCGTGAGGTGGGCCGCACCTGAGCGGCTTTCTGGGTGTAAACCCCACCCATCAGGCGACATTTATTCGCTTGGATGTGTAATGTTCGAGGTAATGACTAGTCCTGGTGTATTTGCAACGACTGAACGTCCACTCGAGGTGCTATCTGGAGACATTCCATGGAAGGACAAGACTAACTGGCAGGTCGTCGCCCTGAAGCTCGAGTCACACCAGCCGCCCAAGCGTCCCATTCACACGGCAGTTGGAGATGAGCATTGGGCGTTGATGGCTAGGTGTTGGTCATGTCCTCAGCGACTCAGGCCGAGTGCGCATGAGATTGTCGTGGTTGTACAGACGTTTTTCTCAACAGATAGCAGTGGTAATGGTAGACTCCGAGAGGGTCGGAGGATACCAAAGTCCTACTTTTTTTTTTTTATACTCTGAACGCCTTTAAATAGTGTGTGGATCTCACCTACGCAGTCACGCATGCACGCACAGACGGGGGCCGCGCTTAATAAGTGTGTAATTTCCGATTGGCGGCAGTGTTCTATCTCCACAAGGTTGGCTTGAAGAGCGACCTATGTATTATATATCTACACGATGCCATGCGTAGTCATAGAAAGTCCGTCATCGATGCTCTATTGCCCGTACCCCCCTAAGTGTGCCCCCTGCTGCAATCAAGACCAGTCAAGATGCTTTTTGATTTCCTGGTCGCAGGAGATGCGTGGTCGCAGGAGATGCGTGGTAGCTGGAGCCAAGCTTCGTTCGCTTCGCTGACATGGTCTCCGCACGAAATCACTGCAACGTGGACTGGTAGGACCATATCCCCCATTTCCGAACACGCATACGCTTTGTCGCCTAGTCAAGCCTTATCCTGCTCATCCCGTGGAGTGAATATCAATTGCTGGTTGGAAGAATCTCCGGGAGATCTCGCTGGCCGTGTATCTACGGTGCTCAACCGCAAGATCTGGACTGTCTGTGTCCAGGAGTCTCAAGTAGGGTGAAGTGCAGCGGACCTCTCGACATCAGAAGACAGATGGACATCCGAATGAGTGGCAAGGGGGATCCTATCGCTCATGGATTCAGCATACATGGGTGCGTCAAGTATTCAATTCCGCTCGGCATTTCTTATTGCAGTTTTTACTGGAGCCGTCGTTCATTGAATTCACGGGGTGCGCTGCTATAGGCGTTCCTGGACGAAATATTGCAAACTGCACACGGCTGCCGACACTCATCAAGGTCGACGTCAACATCCACCTGTGTCCCCTCTCTATGACGTGCCAAATAATGGCCGTCGTCGCCTATAATTGCAAGGAAGATGGCAAGTACGACATGATAATCCCCTGTTGCGGTTGACTCATTCCCGCTGTTAGCCGGCTCTGCACTAACTTCGTGGTGGCCTCCTTGGCCGCCTACGACGTCTTCTTCAAATTGGATATCTGCTTACAATTATTCTATTTTGGACAATGCCCTTCCACTCGACCTTTCTCTTCCAGCTTGATACCATTCCCCTTGTTATATCCATTGCTTACCCCCACATGTGATGTCGTTGATATCTATCCTGCTTTCTTTCCGCATTCCATCTTGTCGCATAGTAGGGAACGCCTGCATCGACGATCGGCATCATACTTTTATCAGGATCAGTCGATAGGGCCCTCGGGACATATGGCAATCAATCCACGTCCACGCTATGGCTGCTGTGTCGTACGTGAACGTATCCGTATATACTAATTTATTGGGCTGGAACACGCTTCCAGAATAAACTGGATACGAGACGTCCAGACAGTACTAGAGTCTAACCAAGGTACGTCATCTAAACAACGCCAAGGGAAGGTTACCCAACGTCGACGCCTCCGTCAACACGAACTCGAAATACCCCAACGAAGGCCACGCCTCCGGTACCAACCTCCCCTTGACGTCCTCCTCGATCTTCCACGCCCCATAAAGCGACATCTCCACCTTCAGTCTCGTCAGTCCGGCGTCGACCAGGGGTTCCAACGTGGCGAGAAATCCGCGCACGTACTCGTTCCTCGTGTTGACGTAGATGCGACTATCCTGACCTCGAGCGAGCGGACGGGCGGACAGCGCTGAGTGAGGAGCGTAAAGAAGCGTGCGTATTCCAACACGCTGGCGAACCGATCTCGGTGTTCGATCGTCACTGACCCGAGGTACGGTACCATCAGAATGGCAAACACTGGATGACGCCCTGCTTATTCCTAGATCTAGCTCCGCCTGAATCTCTGCAAGCATGGCAGTCCACGTGATCGCCTGCTGCTACTACGTACGTATTCAAACCGATGATGTGATATCTAGTACATCACATAGGTGAACTACGCTTGCCGAAGATGCTCCTCAAGGGCATCTTTCCACCTATCCAAATCACCACGGGACTCATCTAGACGCACCATCTTTCCCCCGGCTTCGACGCTCATCCGTGTCAGCCACGCCTTATACTTGGTCCTGGCGACGGCGTGATTCGTTATGCAAAACCAGACGATGCCATCGCTCGACAACACTTCTCCCCACGTTTCCCTACACCCTTCGGCACAGGAAGGTCTCAGCCCAAGTAGACGCATGAACGTGCGCCAGAGGAGACGAGGTAGGTAACGATGCAACGGTGGGTCTAGCCCTATCGGTAGTTGAAAAGGAACAGGAAAACTGTTAGCAGTGGGCATGACGCAACGTCTGGCGGACCCACAGATGATGTCCGTGGCATTGTCAGGGACGAGCATCCCCAAAGCCCGATAATTACCGTCTACGATCCAACCCCGGGTATCCTGGGCCATTGCGGCTTGAACTTCTTCTCTAAACTCATTGTCCGGTGTCCTCTGCCATTCAGGTTTCCAGGCAATTTTGTCGAGGGGGATGTGAGGAACATTCAGCTTCGCGGAAAGGTAGGCACCAAGAGTGGACTAGGGAACGCGTGCCATTGAGATTTCGAGAGGGCCCAGGGTTTTGCAGGACTCACCTTTCCCGTTCCTGAATATCGTCCCTGGAAATCACTGAAACACGGAAAACTCATGCGGAATGGACATACCACTGTTTCCTATCAGGTTTATCCTGTAATTTCCATGACCGTCACCGAGAAGAGGCGGATTGAAAGCTGGCATAATGATGGAGGGCAACTTCTGGGCGTTGAGACGAGCACGCGAGCGGAGCGTGTATGTATGTATCCATGCGATGCTGTACGCATCCGATCATCGGAGTGACTCGTGTACAAGAGCTCGCGTGTGGACCGCGGTACCGCGACTTCCTTGGCGCTTATAAATCACCTAACACAGCATGCGCCGTACTAACCCCTTGTAATTAATGCATGGATACGTTAGAGTAAATGCACTGGACAAATATCTACGCACTACGTGCAACCTGATGCTATTAACAAAGTCATGATACCTCCTCCATGTCGTCGTCGTCGTCTTCATCCTCATCGTAATCCTCCATTGCGACATCCCCGTTCGCCCCAGTCTGAGTGCTTGGACCAGGAACATTTTCCGCCTTGACCTAGAGCGACACGTATTTCAGCAGAAGAACAGAGATGTTGGATTACGACACGAACCCCTTCCCTTGCAAAGATTTCCGATAGTTCCCACATGCCATTGTACTCCCCACTGCGATGGAGGGTTCCAATCTCGTTCAGGACCTCTTTGAGATAAACCTCGGGTTGTTGGGTCCGTTCCCTCAGAGGTTTGAAACTCCAACGCGGTTGCTCGCGGAATAGCTGGAACAACAAGTCCAGCAACTGATTCCGCGGCAAGCGAGCCATGCGCTCAAAGGTACCCTTGACAGGCTTCGGTTTGGTTTTCTGATCGGAACCGTGAGTTGTTTCCCCATACAACGAAAACGAGTGCTGACGATCATATCAGCGAACGAGCCAGTGGCTACGCCGCTGCTCAATCTATTGATGCCGCCACGACCACCGCTGAGGCCCGCCTCTTCGATCATGCGGATTTGTCTTCGTGGGGTGTTATACGCACGACTTCTCTCCCTCATCTGTCGTCTATATGACTCGTTGAAGAGCGGCCTCAAACTGCACTCGTGCTTGATACGACCTGTCAAGATCGTCGTCCGCGCACGCGGGTTATACGTATGCGCCGCAGCCGTCCCTGCCGCGGGAGGAACAGGGTCCTTGGGACGTTCGGCAACGACGAGCTGGTTTTCCACAGCTTCGTTCACCATATCCAATTCGTATCTATCCACGTGGACGCCATTCTCTCCAACCGGTATATATGCGGCGTCCGGGGGGAAAGAGGGCAAATCTGCTGCGCGAGGGGTCGGGTCGTTCGGGTCGGGAGGCAAAAAGAGAAATATGCGTGGCGACCGTCCGGTAGAGCTGACAGCGTTCTGATAAATGCGTATCGTGGCGAGGTGAACGTCTTCCTTGTCGATAGCTGCCCATCGTGCCATCAAGTGTTTGGGTATCTTTCGAAACGAACAAAGAACGCGCGGTAAGACGACGACTCTTCTCTTTCGCAGTTTACAGAGGTGGATCAAAGGTCGCTCTGGCGGCCGTGCGGTGATTGAGTTTAATTAGATTGCGGCTCACCTTGACCATCCAGACTCTCCCGTTTCCTCTGTCCAACATGAGCTCCTCGTCAGGATCGGGTTGCGCGTCCTCTTCTTGGGGTGCATCGGCCTCGAATCGTTTCTTGTCATCCTCTACGGTCAATTCGTCCATGCCGTATGGCAAGCAATGGCGCTGAAACGAGAAGCCGGTTCCTGGTCCAAGCTAAGTGTAGTGGACGTGGTTTGGCGGTGTGTTATGTAAGCGCTTCGGGTCTTTCCGAAAGACCGGCCTGAACGCTGAATTCAGCCTGCATCGACGATCTGCATCGTATATCTATCAGGATCAGTCAATGAGGCCCTCGAGAGCCATGTGGTCACATAGCAATTAACGTCCACGCCATGGCTAGCGTGTCGCTCATGGAATTGTTGAATTCGGATCGCCGGAGCACCCCCAGAAAACCCACTACTAACGTAGCGGGGATTGGATACGAGACGAAATCTACGTCCCGACAGCCCGACCAAGGTAAATCATCTAAACAACCCAGGCGAAGGTTACCAAAGTCGACGCCTCCGTCAACACGAACCCGAAATACCCCAACGAAGGCCACGCCTCCGCCAGCAACTCCCTCTCGACATCTTCCTCGATCTTCCACGCCCCATAAAGCGACATGTCCACCCTTAGTCTTGCCAGCCTCGCGTCAACAAGCAGCTCCAACGTAGCAAAAGATCCGCACACGTACTCGTTTCGCGTGTTGACATATACGCGACCCATCCTGACCTCGAGCGAGCATACAGGTGGACAGCGCTGAGTGAGGTGCGTAAAGAAGCGTGCGTATTCTGACACACTAGCGAACCGCTCCCGATGTTCGATCGTTATTGACTCGAGGTACGGTGAACAAATCCGGGAAGCGATTCGCAGATGGTGGTATTCTCGACGCGGGGGAAAATGCCAAGCGAAACATGCGTTTCATTTGGGTAGAAGCCGCAAGAAGCTCTGGAGGTCGGCAGGGTGCAGCACGTTGGCGATAGGATGACCTGTATGAACCCGTTTGAAGTCCAGGGGACACAATTTCGCCTCTGGGTGTAGTCGATATGTGTAATGCCCGCTCGGGCATTATCGGAGCACAGTACGCCTATCGGAACAGCAGGATACCAGACACTACGCATACGTCACATCACTCAGACAGTAGAATACCAGACGCCCACCATGTACACTCACTTCTTTCCTCTCTCTCAACGATGTACGTTTTGCACGCTCCGTTCTAGTCCGAGTGTACCACCTTCTGGGGTGGTTCTAATATGTCAACTAGTATGTGAAGTTTCCCCAGAAAAGGCGCATTATGGGCAACTTGACGCAAGGCGAGCTCGGCACGACCGTCTAATACGAGTGCATGTTAGGCCATCACTTTGACTAGAACCGTACGGTGCATCTTTGAGGAGCTCGAGAGTCTTGAAAGTAGCCATCTCAGAGGTAACTGGTGCGGTTCACCTCACCCATTTGAGAACAAGGTCAGATCTACCATCTTCTAGTGATTGATCTTCTACAGAGGTGATCTATCCCATGGAACCACCGTCAGGCGATCTCGGTCGTAAAGAATTTACACAACCAGCGATGGGTAAGGAACGCCCGTGAGAGGGCTAGTCTGATAGACGCGACACCGCGCGGTGTCCATAGAAGGAAATGAAACATGTAGTAGCTATAACAGCAGACTGTTCTCCAACATCCTTACCAGTGTGTTTTACAAAGTCTCCAAATTACAGCTTGCAAGCCACTTTGCCCCATTCGTCAATCCCCCTGTCAGGTCAACATCCCAAACCTTGCACTGGTGATATCAACATAACTTCATACTCTAAGAGCATCCACCGCCGAAAGCTTGCGAATGTCGTCGTTTGACAGTCGCGGTGTAATAGAGCAGGGAAATGGTTTAGGTGCCCTTTCAAAAGATACCGTCAATCGTTAATCAAAGTACGTTTGACTCGGAACCGACTCACGTGCTGACTCCATAACTAAAAATAGGCTCGAATTCGACTTCTTTGCCCCGTTCGTCTACCGCATTCGTTATCTTGAACGCATGCAAGATCGACACCATCACAACCCACACTGAATCGTCTGCAGTGTAACGACCGGGGCATACCCGCCTGATGCCCAGTCGGTGAACGGGTTGGATGGAGAAAGCGAGGCCGACATACCTCCCAAAGCCAAAGGCAATGCTGTCAGTGGACTTGCCTCCGGTGAACTTGCCGTCTACAAGAAACCGTTCGGGTTTGAAGACGTCTGGTTCCGGATAAGCATCCTTATCGTGGAAGATAGCCCTTTGAAAACATGGATCAGGATCCTGAACGGTACGACAGGTCGTGCACCAACCACATATTGGCCACGACCGTGGATCCTGACAGGCACGACAGAAAGGTCAAGAGATAGCTCATCGGATTTGAGTGTGTTATCACCTTCTGGAATGAAGATGTCTTCATAAACGTCGTCCGCGGTAGTAGCGTGGGGGAGCCCTAGGTGGAATGTGAACATAGATACAAGCGTGATGATTGAGTCACTTGCCAAGGGGCGCGATGACATACATTCTCATTGTTTCCATCAAAATAGCCTCGACGTACGGCAAGTGGGGCCTGTCATCAAAGTTTGGAAGCCGGTCTATACCAATGACTGCATCAATCTCTGCCTGGGCGCGTTGCTGCACTTCAGGATACAGCAGCATTGCAAGCATGAAGCTCTGTAATGTCGATGTGGTCTACGAAAAATGAGCTGGTGTATATTATATCCAGATGTACTCAGACTAACCGTTTCCGTACCAGCTATTGGAGTTGATTAGTTGACAGACTGAATTCCAGCATACCTTCTGGCATACAACTCACCTACAAATGCCGTTGCGCATACTTCCTTGAATGATTCCAGTTGGGAAGGATCGTCGATAGAGTCTTTGTGGGTCCTCAGGAGATCGATCGCCACTGCTGATGCAGTACTACCCATGGCCTGCCCTTGATGAGTAATGACCGTGGACAATGGACAGAAGCACAAAGCTCACCTCGCGCTTCTTAGCATATTCGAAAGGCTCTGCTATCATCTGCATGGCACAACGCTTAGAGGCCACCGCTTTGCGTCTCAAGATGGCGCCCGGGAACCACTCCGGCAAACTGAGAACTAAGATGTCGGTGAGATTGGAGATGCTCGTGTAACGAACAGTAGCCACATACGAAACGGGAAAGCATCGATGATGGACGATGATTCTGGTGTTAGGCTCTCGAAGGTCAGGGCGCTCCCGCGTTCGAACAGCTCCAGGAAAGGGTCATGTTCAGGGGCGACTTCGTAATCATACACGATCGACATGATCACAGCTGCAGAAAACCTGGAAGGACGTTCGTTGTTGGCACACACACCCACCCAATCGAGTGATACTCACCTTTGGATATGCTCCGAGAAATTACAGGGCGTGCTGAGAATATCCAAGACGAGCTGACGAGTCTTTCTCAGCTGAATAGGTCGATAAGAGAGAGAAGCATCGGCTCTAAAGGCTTGGTGAAATATCCTTCGATGCGAGCGCCAACGATCACCATATTCAGCCCAAACAAAGTTGAATGTCCAGCCAAATCTATTCCAAGTTAGAAATACCGCGACGAAGAGCGTCACGTCGACGCACGGATCCATTGTGGCGAGGTGAGGCCTGTCCGAGTAAATATTGGATCGACGATCGAGGAGGTCCTTAGCAATTTTACTCGAGTTGATGACCATAATGTCTTGTTTCAGCACACGGATCATGAATATGTCACCTGTTGATACCAGGTCAGGCTCCGATTGCCATCAATACAGGGTCAACACAGACCATAACGGCTCGCCCATTCAGCGTATGTTATCCATGGCCTCTTGGCGTCAATACTGAACAGATTCCCAACAAGAGGGAGAGGGGTGGGTCCCGGGGGAAGATGAAGACCACGGACCGTTCGTCGGCGCCCCTTGAATACAATGAGAGCGGAAACCACCACCAGGCCAACCACTACCAGAGTCTGGACTGAATTGAACGGCGCGAGGCGAATCATGTCAGTCCGTGAGAACGAAGGGGAATGAAATTGGGCACCTTTATGCGGACATTCCATACGAGCACTGGCGGCGGTGATAGATGGACCATCACATGGCTGTGAAGTCAATATTAGAAATAGCAAGAAGTCGGTGGAATGGTTACTAGCCGTGAATTGGATTGATCGGACGGAGTAGAGATTATTAGCCACGCGAACAATAAAACACGGCAATCAGGTCTGTGCAGTGAGTGTTATATTGACGCGAAGGGCAAACTGCATCGCAAAGCGTAGCGCCCTCGGTTGCACATACGAATACAAGTGGACTTTCTTCGATTTATCCCATAGCGCAATGTCAATCCTGGAACTTCTCCTTGCTGTGCTAAGATCTTCAAGATGACCAAGCGCAGAGCCTGTTGCCTCGACGAAAGCTTCAGCTTTTGTGAGCTCCATTTTGGCCGGACGTTCGTCATCGGCATCATCTTCGACGCAGGCAACATCGCATGTACTGCACTAAGCTACATTCTCGTAGTCTGCAAAGCTTGCGAGGCGGGTCTGTTGTCATCGGTGATCGGCAAGATACTGCCCAACAATGCGGTCTCCGCCCCTGGAGGGATCGTCCCTGAGGTGGTCATCGCTGCGTACAAGGCCACGACGCTCTTGGAGTTTTTGCGCATCCGAGGTGAAGAGTATCAGGTTGCGGGCACCGGAGGACCGGGTAAGGAATATTTGGTGGAGTCTTCGCGAGTGCGAGCGACTTTTCGCGCAGGGACGTGGGACAAGTCAAGCCGGCAGCAGGGACGGACATTGGAGACTCAGCTCATTCCCATCGCAAAGGGCAAAGATTCGGCAGACGACGGACAAAAGATCTGAGTAACTGAGCCAATGGTGTGGGGGACGTGACTTGGGTTGAGGATTGATGAAGACTTGGGCAACACTAGGACACTTACTCTTTTCTAATCGCCGCCGGCAAGATCGCTGGCTTGTCCTAGTGTTGATCAACTGGTGCAACTAGTCGAGTCACTATGTACTAGCACACGAGCGTCATTCCTTCAACTCCGGAGAGTAAATAACCGGCGATGACCAGTTAGCCTCTTCAAGTTCGCTCCTAATCCCTACTCGTAGAGTCAACCGCAAACAAAGAACAGCGGTCTTTCTGTCCGCCTACGACAGCTTGAAGGGTAATTAAACCCCAGCATACACAATGCGTGGTGTTAGGCTGGCCATGCACTTGCTGTAGAGGAATGGGCACTGTATTTTCTCCCTCCCTCCAGCAAGCCCTGTTATTCTGACCTCGCATACAAGAGACACCACCCCGTCATTCATACGACCTTTATGTCCTCTGAAACACTCAGGCGGGTTGCTCGTCCTCGCTGTATCGGTCGTTAGCCGAAATAGGCTGACCTTTGAGCTCACCCAGGCCTCAGTTTGAAGCTCGTCCATTGGCCGACCTCACAGACCATATCGACCGAGACTCTAGCACTCTTGTTGCTGGTGGCGCATTTGGTGATGTATACAAGTGTCGCCGTGTTACCAATGGGCTAGGGTCTTCATTACTGGTATGGTGGTCTACTTCCGCATGTCTGTGTTCCGCTCAACTTTCACAGGTTGCTGTGAAGACCTTGAGGTATTTCGCATCCGAGAGCCCTGAAGAGAACCAGAGGAAACTAGCGCGACACAACAGGGTAGGCAAAAACATGCTGCGTCCTCTTCAAGCGCTTAGCATGGGTGCCGGCTCCTCCGCACAGAACTAGGCCTTTCAAGAAGACTCAAGCATCAGAACATCATTCCCTTGCTCGGTGTAACGTATGGTTTTGGGCCTATGCTGGCAAGTGTATCACCTTGAATGTCAAACAGTACACTGCACTCCTTCCTGAAGAACAAGAATCTCGCAATGGACGAGCGACTAAAGTTGGTATGTTTCGAAATGCATTATCTGCACTGGGGGCGCTGATCACCCGCAGGTGCATGGCATTTGTTTTGGTCTAGAATACTGTGGGTTTTGCGTTGATGCCTCATTGTCCCGCCTTTCTCATTGTGTGGTTCATGGTAGTGCATTTGATTCCTGTGTTCCATGGGGACTTGCACAGCGTATGTTGACGACCCCCATCTCATAGAAAGCACTGATGTTTCACCAGGGGAACGTATTCATTGACGAAGAGCATAATCCGCGAATAGGCGATTTTGGGCTAGCGTGTACCATCGGAAAGCTGCAGCCCGGCCTATCATACCAGGAACGGCTATCAAGCATAAGCAATCATGGGGTTGCAAGATGGGCGGCACCTGAACGGCTTTCTGGATGCAAACCTCACCTATCGGGGGACATATACTCGCTCGGGTGTGTGATGTTCGAGGTAATCACTACGCTGGTGTATTGTCGATGACTGAATTTGGACCCGAGGTACTGTCCAGTGACATTCCATGGAAGGACGAGACCGATTGTCAAGTCATCGCTCTGAAGCTTGTTGCACACCGACTGTCCAGGCGTCCCATTCATGCGGGAGTCGAAGATGGGCATTGGGCATTGATGGTTAGATGTCGGTCATGTCCTTGGCAATTCAGGCCGAGATTGTAGTGGTAGTACAAGCGTTTTTCTCGGTAGAAGCGATCACGTCAGCGGACCTGCCAGGGGGAAACCCAAAATAGGCGTCCTTTTTATTTTTTCATCTCCACGTCGTGATATTAAAGTTCTGGGTATCTGACGCAACACAACTGCTTCCGAAATGAAGGTGTGTGTTGATGCTTACGAGTATTCTATTTTGGACAGTGCCCTTCGATACCATTCGCCTTGTTATGTCCATTGTTTACCCTCACATGTAATCCCATTGATATCTACAGTCAAACCCCTTATAACCCATACCCCTCATAACCCATAACCCCTCATAACCCATATGATTTACCATCTCCCGACTTGGTTCGCAGAGATTTTGGATCCATAACCCATAAACCTCTCATACCC
>JBBPKI010000419.1:8871-24724 GCA_038089155.1 Nevesoporus exiguus
GACGAGAGCATTTCAGTACTATCCTCAGCAACTTCTTGTCCATATTGAGCTATTGGACTGCGTTCTTCATTGTTATCGTTGCGGAGGAACACTTCCTATTTCGGCGGAAAGGAGGTCGCTTGGGAGGATATAACCTGGCAGATTGGGATAACCCTTCCAAGTATGTGTCTCTTGTTCTGCGTGGGCTGTCATGATGTGTCACTACGTGGCAGCCCTGACTCTGTGCCATGTCCTCATATGCTATATTCTCTTCTGTTCGCTCGCAGACTTCCCATTGGCATCGCAGGTCTGTCGGCGTGCTGTTTTGGAATAGCGGGCGCAGTTGTCGGAATGTCGCAAGTATGGTACACCGGACCAATCGGGAAGCTGGCTGGTGCAACAGCCGGTGCCGATCTCGGATTCGAGGCGCGTCCAACATCCTTGACGATCATTGCCCCACACGACTAACACCTCTTTCTTGTTTCACCATGTATAGCTCGCAGCGGGTTTTGCAGCAGCGACCTTTCCTCCTTTGCGGTGGTTGGAGATTCGCTTGACGGGCAGATGAGCAAAGATGGTGCCCTGCAGCTGTTTCTCCGCGTTTGTGGTTGCATGTATGCGATCTACACTTGAGACGAATCAAACCTTGCTTTCCGACCGGGAGTGCGGCCGGTACGCGTTAAACTAAACCTTGTCGGTACGAATGTTTACCAGAAAATATGAGGAATTCATGATTCGTAGTGGCGAACGCGGGTGGGGGCGTAGGAAACATTTGAGTTGGGGGCAAGTACGGAAACCCCGCACGAATTGATCACGTACTTGAATCTGTCTGATACCTAGCCAGTATGTACTCCAGCGTACACCCGAGGCGAGACAGTAAAGAAGACGGTGCTGGTGAGAACACAAGGGTCGTACTGGAGGTAGTAGTGACCAAAGCGAAGCAGCGACGGAGGAAAATGGTGAGAGATAATCAAAGTGGAGTGCGCCGCTGTCGGACGAGGTCTCGAGGGCCGAGTGGTTGAAACGGTACTGCCTCGCTCAAGCGGGGTAAAACCAACTGTATTCAATGGTCATGAAAAGATCTATACAGCTGTATTTTTGGATGAAAAACACATCATGAGTGGCGAATAAAATAAGATTCGATGCTAGGGACTGGAAGATGATGCGAAGTAGGACGCCGTCATTGGACACAAGAAAGATTCATGACCGGGTCGGACGACAAAACCCCCAGCGTCTGATCGCTCTCAACCTGCAGGCGGGTGGTGTCAAAGACTGGCAAGAAGGTGTTGCCTGCAGAGGATCAATTCTCGATGAAACCTCAGTGCTGGTCAAGCTACTGAGGGACTATCTACGAAAGTTCAACTTGAACTGCGCTCTAAGGATTATGTAATGTTACCATAAAGAGAAAAGCACTAACACGTGCGGGATAACTTCTAACAGGTGGCCGGCGTCCTCAAGCACAAACGGGATGTGGTTGCCGCGAGATTTTCACCCAACGCATGTCTGATCGCGGAGAAGGAATCTATCCGTTCGGGTGTATAACGATCGGAATGATTGCCACCTCCTTGTCAAAGTCCCGATCCAGGCGGTAACATGGCTCTACAATTCTTTCGCCTTGGCGAGCAGTAGCAAGCGGCTCTTTGTCTTATCTGGCGACGTTCTCGAAATGGCTCATTCATGGTAATGAAGATGTCCGGTGCATCGTCCTAGCAAGCAATGATACGTTCATCGCGGCCGCTGCTGGTCACGGTGTCGCCTTGGAACACTACGACGCACGAGCAAATCGGGTCCGTTATCGAGTACACCCATGACATCCTCTCTGTGATTATATCTGTCAATTATATCCTTACTACAGGAAGGTCTTCCTATGCAATCTCCGTGGCGCGCTCTCTCTGTCATACTCGATCGATATAAGTGCTCTTATGCGAAAGGTCTTGTTCGTTGGATATGATTTTTACTTAATCGCAAATCGCCGTTTTATACGCAGGACATACTAGCCGAAGCCATCGAAGAGCCGAGTCTTCAGCTGTCCGTCTCAAACAGCTCACCAGGAGATAGGCGACTTCGTCCACCCCCTTCACGCGCAGATGACCTCGAGTATGTCCAGCGCTATCCCGCTCCCTATTCCACTTGGACTCACGCTCACTACCTAGCGATATCGCCCGCCTCGAAACAATGGTCCTGGAGCTCTGTAACGAGCTCACTGAATCTCAGCTTACCTCTGAAGAACAAAGGAAGCGCCCGAATGAGACCGTCATGTCGTTGCGTTCAGACCTTCATATACAGGAAACCACTTCCATCATATAACAAACCTCGAGTAGGCTATTCGAGAACTCCGCAAAAAGCTTGCCACCTCCCAGCGCATAGCCAACCGGGAACCAGATATCCTTGACGAAACCAGCTACTCTCTTCATGCCGATCCTCACCCCAAATGCAAAAGTGAGGATTGTAGAATGCATACCCCATGACACTCCATGGGGCCGAGGATAAGGGGACGGGCAACGAGGAACACGATGAATGCGTCGTTCATGCAGAGGATAGCGAGACGAACCAAGGATATATTTGGGTAAGGGAAAGCAATCAGGACGATGTGAATTGACCCATGAAGTGTACGTTGAATGCTTATGGCCACACATCTCTTGTCTGGATCTATTCGATACCTACCTGGCATATATGCCAAAGGTAAGACATGATCAGTAAGCACAGTGGGGGCAATTTGTGGGAGGGGGCGCTGATGAGGGGGTGAGCGTTTATTACCAGGTTATCTGGCTGTTGCCTCACCCCCAAGACTCCACACATATAACTGGAGTCTTTGTGGCCAGCACCGGCAGGATTTGATAGCCCAGAACAAACGATCACGACTTCTTCATTTGCATGCCGTTTTGCCGATGTAGAAAAAGTACAGCCTCAACGCGCGCCTACGGTCTAATTCTATACCTCACTGTCAACTCCACCTTTCTCGCTATTTCCTTCCGCATCCTCTCGTCTTCCGATTCCTTGGTGCCTCCCTTGCCTTCCTCACCCGAGTCGTACTCTTCATCCGAGTCGTCTCGGATATTAAACCACTCTTTGAATACACCGTCATTGGCGAATTGTTCTCTTTCTCTCCTGAGGAGTCTTTCATAGTCACCTCTGTCGACCGGGATGTGCTTTACACTCTCGTTATAAAGAATCCTGGAACGGATAGGATGGTTCATCGGGGCCCGCAGGCACTTTCCTTCATGGCCTAGATCACACCGCAGAACATTGATGCCGTTGTACTGTTCTTCGACAGAGTCTACGTCGGTTGTGTGCCATCCTACGAAACACGGAGATGGTGGCTTCCCCCAGGCTTCCCCAAATATCGCGTGCGACCCACAACAGACCGACTGGACGCTCTCGTCCCCACCCCCCGGGTCTGTGAAGACGTGCGGCACCGCACACGCTTCTGGATGGTTGAGCCTAAAATCGGTGTGACAGCGGACACAGTGTTGTGGCTCGGGAGAAGTGCCGTGACAGCAGCATCCGCCACAGCGACAGGTACAGGGGCTCGATGCGACAGTAGTCTTGGACTTGGACGAGGGCCCCGCACGCTCGGAAGACGTTGATTGTACCGGAAGCCCTGCAGACGTTGGACCTCCCTTGGTCTGTATGCCCGGCTCGACATTTTGGATATCGGACTCCTCTGAGCTTGAGCTGTCCTGCATAGCGGAATGAGCGAACCGGCAACGAGACATCTTGATCAATATGGGTGGCCCTTGCTTACCATGTCAGATGCGTTTCTGGGTGGATTCGCGAGCGACTTGTGATATAAAGGACGAGTGAGAGCCACAACCCCTGTCTTCTTCGCCGCTGCCGAGGTTTGAGGACAGAACGATCGTGTAGCGATTGGGTGGAGTTTGAATAGATAAGATGTGTGATTCGGCGACGAGTCGGGCAGAGATCAGACGAGTCGGATGAGGGGCGATGGCAAGGGACGACTACTGTCCCCTATACTACCATTTGTTCTTGAATACTAGACTACTGAATAGCTAGCATAATCAATATAGTCTCCTAGCTATGAGGGGCGACATCTTATCGGTCGTGCCATGTGGCTTGCATGTGATCATATTATGTGCGATTGTCTCACGTTCAGCAGATCGGATAATTGCTTGGGGGTCATTACAATAAAAGACTACATAAAATAATCCGACTTTGGCAGACGACAGCGCTACAACCGTACAAGAGTTTGAGTCGCTCGTCGTACAACTGGCGTAAGTCTCTGGATATAATTGCAGGCTGGCGGGATTCATCGGACACTATACCTCGTTGATCCCTATTAGCTGTAGACACGCTCTTTGAAGCAACGAATGACGATGCCTTTGAATTTTTGGATGTCACCGCAGGAGGATCTCTGATAGATAGTCAATCTTGAACAGGTTACTGTAAGGTCTTGTCGTCCTTGATGCAACACCCATGGAATAGATCCCAGAGAACTTTTAACTGGGTGATACCAGCACGCCCGGGTCACAGTTTTAGCTAGTGTCACAAAAACGGTAATACTTTCCCGTATGCAAGAGCAGCAGCGTCTTAGGTTATTCACGTCTACGTTGCGCTCGACGAGGACGACAACAAAGAGCACACGATGTCAGGAGAGTCTCCATGCTACATGGTAGTATTTGAAGATACCGCGGAGACTCCATCGACCCAGGAGCTTCGGTCAGCTCTCGAGAGGGGCTCTGATGAAGACAAGCTGAACACGTTGCGCAGAATTATCATTGCGACTATCAACGGTAACCCTCAGGTGAGTATGCATGTGTTCGACTTCCGCCGATGAATGCAGAGCAGCATCACGGTGTCACGTGACGGAAAGTGGCCTGCGCAGAAACGCACGAAAAGGCGATCGAGTTCAAAGCACACAGCAAATGGGTGCATGCAGTCGACGCGTCATTGGATACAAGCAGATTTGTGACCGGGTCAGACGACAAAACCCCCAGCGTCTGATCGCTCTCAACCTGCAGGCGGGTAGTCGGCGTCCTCGAGCACAAACGGAATGTCGCCGCGAGATTTTCACCCAACGCAGAGTCTAATCGAGTCCATGGCCACGTGGAGAAGGAATGTGCTCAGGTGTATAACAATTGGAATGATGGCCGCCTCACTGGGTTCGTCAACGTCCCGATCCTGGTGGGCACATGGCTCTACAATTCCCTTGCCTCGGCGAGAAATGGCAAACGACTGTCTTATTTGGCGACGGCAGCATATGTTATTTCCATCGGAGGCGACGCTCTTGAAATGGCCCATTCATGGTAATGAAGATGTCTGGTGCATCGCCCTAGCAAACAATGATACGTTCATCGCGGCCTCTGCTGGTCGCAGTGTCACTTTGGAACACTACGACGCACAAGCAAATCGGGTCCGCCATTGAGTACACCCATGACATCCTGTCCGTGATTATATCTGTGAGCTATGCCCTTGCTACCAGTGGAGGCAGGAAGATTTCCCCATGCGATCTCCGTGGTGCGCTCTCCCCGTCATACTCGATCGATGTAAGTGCTCTTACGCGAAAGGTCTTGTTCGTTGGATGTGATTTTTACTTAATCGCAAATCGCCGTTTTATACGCAGGGCATACTCGCAGAAGCCATCGAAGAGCCAAGTCTCCAGCCGTCCGTCTCAAACGGCTCATCAGGAGATAGATGACTTCGTCCACCCCCTTCACGGCAGACGACCTCGAGTATGTCTAGCGCTATGCTGACTCCCTATTCCACTTGGACTCACGCCCATTACCTAGCGATATCGCACGCCTCGAAACAATGGTCCTGGAGCTCTGTAATGAGCTCGCTGAACCTCAGCTTGCCTCTGAAGAACAAAGGAAGAGTCCGAAAGAGTCCTTCAGGTTACTATGTTCGGACCTTCATGCACAAGAAACGAATTCAGGTACATCCACTTTTCCTTGACTGGCGCTTCCCCCACCGTCCACTTTCATCATATAACAAATGCGAGCAGGCCACGTGAGAGCTCCGCGAAAAGCTTGCCACTTCCCAGGGCATAGCCAACCGGGAACCGGGTAGCCTTGACGAAACCAACCACTCTCTTCATGCCGATCTTCACCCCACGGGCAAAAGTGAGGATTGCAGAATGCATCATTCCCCGGAGTTTGCGAATGCATACCTCATGACACTCCAGGGGGCTGAGGACGAGGCGACGGATAACAAGGAACATGATGAATGCGTCGTTCATGCAGAGGATAGCGAGACGGACCAAGGATATATTTGGGTGAGGGAAAGCAATCAAGACAATGTGAATTAATTCATAAAGTGTACGTTGAATGCTTATCGCCCCACATCTCTTGTCTGGATCTATCCGATACTTACCCAGCATGTATATCAAAGGTACAATATGGTCAGAAAGCATAGTGGGGGCAATTTGGAGGGGAAGGGATGGTTATGAGAGGATACGAGTGTTTATACCCAGGTCATCGGGTTGTTACCTCACCCCCCAAGTAGCACAAGACTCCACTAACCCCATACATATAGCTGGAGCCTTGGTGACTAGCACCGGCAGGATTTGAACGTCCATCGATGACCCAGAACAGATGATCACCGCTTCTTCATTCGCATGCTGCTCTACCGATGTAGAAAAAATATAGCCTCGATACGCACGCCTACGGTCTACTTGTCTACCTCACTGTCATCTCCACCCTTCTTGCTATTGCCTTCCGTATCTTCTCATCTTCTGATTCCTTGGTGCCTCCCTTGCCTTCTTCACCCGAGTCGTAGTCTTCATCCGAGTCGTCTCGGATATTAAACGACTCTTTGAATGCACCGTCGTCGTCGAGCTCTTTTCTTTTTCTCCTGAGGAGTCTCTCATAGTCACCTCTGTCGATCTGGATATGCTTTACCCTCTCGTCATAAAGAATCCTGAAATGGATAGGATGCTTCATTGGGGCCCGCAAGCATTTTTCCCTGGGCCCCAGATTACATCGCAGAACATTGATGCCGTTGTACTGTTCTTCGACAGCGTCCACGTCGGTTGTGTGCCATCCTACGAAACATGGAAATGGTTGCTTCCAGCTCCCCTTTCGAGCTTCCACAACCATCATGTCCATTCCACAACAGACCGACGGGACGCTTACGTCCCCGTAGGTAGTGTCGTCCCAGCCGTAGTTCTCCGGGTCTGTGAAGACGTGCGGCACCGCACACGCTTCTGAATGGTTGAACCTGAAGTCAGTGTGACAGCGGACACAGTGTTGTGGCTCGAGCGAGGTGCCATGACAGCAGCATCCGCCACAGCGACAGGTACAGGGGCTCGACGCGACAGTAGTCTTGGACTTGGACGAGGGCCCCGGACCTCTTTTGGTCTGTGAGTCCGGCCCGACATCTCGGATGTTGGACTCCTCTCCTGTCTGTGGCACCTCTGGATGTTTGGAATCTGAGCTTGAGCTGTACTGCATAGCGGAATGAGCGAATCGGCGACGAGACATCTTGATCGATGTGGGTGGCCCTTGCTTACCATGTCAGATGCGTTTCTGGGGGGATTTGCAAGCGACTTGTGAGATAAAGGACGAGTGAGAGACACGACCCCTGCCTTCCCCGAGCTAGCACGGCCGCCGTGGTTTGAGGAGAGAACGATCGGATAATCGCTTAGGGGTCATTACAATAAAGGACTACATAAATAATCTGATTTTGGCGCGCTACGATTGTACAAGGGATTGAGTCGCTCGTCGCACGACTGGTGTAAGTCTCTGGATAGAATTGTAGGCTTGCTGGATTCGTCGGACACTATACCTCGTTGATCCCTATTAGATGTAGACACGCTCTTTGAAGCAACGACTCACGATGCCTTTGAATTTTTGGATGTCACTGCAGGAGAATCTCCGATGGATAGTCAACCCTGAACATGTCACTGTAAGGTCCTATCGTCCTTGATGCAACATCCATGGAATGGATCCCATAGAACTTCTGGGTGGAAATCATAAGATGATACAAGCACACCCAAGTCACAGTTCTAGCCAGTGTCACAAAAAGGGTAATATTTTCCCGTATGCAAGAGCAGCAGCGTCTTAGGTTATTCACGTCTACGTTGCGCTCGACGAGGACGACAACGACGAGCACACGATGTCAGGAGAATCTCCATGCTACACGGTTGTATTCGAAGATACCGCGGAGACTCCGTCGACCCAGGAGCTTCGGTCAACTCTCGAGAAGGGCTCTGATGAAGACAAGCTGGACACGTTGCGCAGAATTATCGTTGCGACTATCAATGGTAACCCTCAGGTGAGCATGCATGCGTTCGACTTCCTATCCGCTGGATCATCGACTGATATTTCATACATACGACGCGTCCAGCCCACGTTATTGATGCCAATTATCCAGTATATCATGCCCTCCAAGCACAAGCAGCTGAAGAAATTGCTTCACTTCTACTGGGAAGTTTGCCCAAAATACGATGAAAACGGAAAGTTGAAGCAAGAAATGATCCTGGTCGTGTGCGTGTTTCCCCTTCCGCTCCCTGCTTTGCCTTCTCAATCGTATCCTTCAGCAACGCCATTCGTAATGACCTCGTGTGTCCTTTGCCGATGGTGATTCATAGTTGGCTGATTACGCGTTTTCTAGCAACATCCGAACGAATATATCCGTGGCGCTACCCTCCGCTTCCTTCAGAAGATTTCGAAAGATATAGAACTCCTCGAACCACTCATCCCCACTCTTCGTGCCAACCTCGAACACCGCCATTCATACGTCCGGAAAGCTGCCGTCTTCGCTTTGTATACTGTCCATCGCGAACATGAGTCCCTCGTCCCAGACGCCGCGGAACTGATGCAAACCTTTCTTGCGGCGGAATCCGACGCGACATGCAAGCGCAACGCATTCGTATTCCTCGCGAGCGTGGCAATGAACAAAGCAGTGGAATGGCTGAGAAGTGTTTGGGATGGGGTCGCATCGATGGACGAGGGGCTACAAATGGCTATCATCGAAGTCGCCCGGATGGATTGCATGACCGATACCGCCCATAAAGTAAGCGGAGTTTGCGCATACACTCACGTTCTCATACTAAGCCCGAATAGCCTCGATATATCCGTTGCATGTTTGAGCTGCTCAACTCGTCATCGCACGCAGTAAAGTACGAGGCTGCAACCACGCTCACGACGCTTACACAAAATCCCGCTGCAGTCAAAGGTGCACACTTTAGCTTTATCTGGTCTCGAACACTGGATGAGATCTATACATGATTAGCTGCCGCCGCGTGTTTTGTGAACCTGGTCGTCAAGGAATCAGACAACAATGTCAAACTTATCGTCCTCGACAGACTTGATGCGCTACGTTCAAGGCATGGAGCCATATTAGATGGACTCATTATGGATGTATTACAAGTTCTCTCTAGGTATGATCTCTCTAGCACTAGCCATTCTCTCTCCCTGATGTACGTATGTAGTGCCGACATGGAAGTGCGCCAGAAAGCGATGAGCATCGTGTTGAGCATGACTTCTACCCGCAACGTTGAAGAAGTCGTTCTATTCCTCAAGAAGCAACTTCAGCGGACGCAAGAACACGATTACGACAAGGTCCAGTCTCGTTCCGGCTTCAAGTGTATAATTTGTTAATTTTTAGCTACTTTTTCATAGGCACCCGAGTACCGCCAGCTTCTAATCCAAAGCATCCACGTTATGGCGATCAAATTCTCAGAAGTGGCCGCTAGCGTCGTACATGCCCTGATGGACTTCCTCGGTGACTCTAACAACCCCTCTGCGTTGGACGTCGTCGCCTTCGTCCGGGAAGTTGTGGAAAAGTTTCCATCCCTTCGCCCAGCAATTACCGAAAAACTTACGGCTACACTGAGCAGCATAAAGAGTGGAAAAGTGTTTAGGGGCGTCCTCTGGATGCTTGGAGAGTATGTGGAAGGTACGAGCGATATCGAACGGGCGATGGTCGAGGTTCGAGGTGTGCTCGGGGAGATTCCGATATTAGCTGCCGAGATAAGGGAGGCTGAGGGAAGTGGTTTGGTAGAGGACGGCGAAGAAGACGGTGCTGCCGCCGGTCAGAGCGGAGGAACAAGACCAAAAGTATTAGCTGATGGAACCTACGCGACGGAAACAGCCTACACGGCACCAACGCTAGTGAGCGAATCCACCAGCAAGTCGAAACCTCCACTCAGGGGTATGTCTAAT
Source organism: Nevesoporus exiguus (assembly GCA_038089155.1). Classification (NCBI taxonomy): domain Eukaryota; kingdom Fungi; phylum Basidiomycota; class Agaricomycetes; order Boletales; family Boletaceae; genus Nevesoporus; species Nevesoporus exiguus. The sequence continues at coordinate 18,975 of JBBPKI010000419.1, forward strand.
GGTGAACTGCGGTGTGTTGCTGATGATTGATTTCGCGTAGCATTGATCTTGGGGGGTGATTTCTTTACGGGTGCTGTCCTTGCGGCCGCCTTGACGAAACTCGTCCTCCGGTACGACGAGTCTATTGATGACCACACTAGAGCCAATGCTCTGCGCGCAGAGGTGATGCTCATCATGACTTCCATTATTCGTGTCGGTCAATCGAAATTTGTCATGGTCCCGATCGACGAAGACTCTAATGAGCGCATTCTGAGCTGTATCCAGACTCTGAGTGAGTTGAGAGAGCACAACGAAGTCAACGATATGTTCCTAAGAGACACTCGGGTTGCATACGGCAAGATGTTGGGTGCTCAGGAGGTGCGTCCTGCTTCCTCCTTCGAAAGGGTTAGGTTCAAGAGCTTGACGCTCCAAGCAGAAGCGCGCAGCAGAAAAGAGGGAAGCAGAGAGCGCCAAAGAGAACATCGTGCAGGTCGACGATCTGCTGAACTTCCGCCAGTTCTCGAAAAAATCGACGGACGACGCGATTAACGTGAGTCGAAACTTGTCCTTCTCACAGTTGTCTCAAAGTCTTGGCAGTATGCAGATGACCTTGGCAAAGCTACTGGTGCTGCGGAGGTGCACGAAGACCTTATCTCCAACTTGAGTAGGATATCACAACTTACTGGCAAGTAACACTGCTTGTGTTGCGCCGTATGGTGCTTATGCTTTGCTTTGCCAGGCTTCTCGGATCCGATATATGCCGAGGCGTATGTCAAAATGCATGGTTTTGACATTCTGCTTGGTGTGTCTTATCTTGTCTTGGTTCGAGCGTGCTCATAAGCAACCCCAATTCAGACGTCCTTCTCGTGAATCAAACACCCAATACCTTGCAAAACCTTTGCCTCGACTTCGCTACGCTTGGAGATCTTAAGCTCGTTGAACGACCAGCCGTCTATACAATAGCTCCTCACGGCTTCCAGAGTATTAAGGCCACCATCAAAGTCTCCTCGACCGAAACTGGTGTTATCTTTGGAAGCATTCTTTGGGAGGGCCCCGGTCTTGCAGAGACCTGCGTCATCTTGAATGACATCCATATCGATATTATGGATTACATTAAGCCAGCTTACTGCAACGAGACTCAGGTGAATCAATTTTCTCTGTTTTGTGGCCTCAGCATTGACGACATGACGCGCCCATAGTTCCGGAGTATGTGGACGGAGTTTGAGTGGGAAAATAGGGTCAACGTCTCGACAAACATGTCGTACGTCTCTCGCTCCGTCCGTTCACTTCACGGTCGACATGATCTATTTTATTTAGTGATCCACGTGACTATCTCAAATATGTCATGAAGTCAACCAACATGTCCTGCCTGACACCCGAAGGAGCCATGTCAGGCGAATGTGACTTCCTCTCTGCTAACATGTACGCAAGAAGTTTGTTCGGTCAGTCAATCTTTTGTTTAGATCCCAGACGTGAACATCAGAGGCTGACGTCAGTATACGTGAATCTAACCGCAGGCGAGGACGCACTTGCCAATCTCAGTATCGAGCGGACGGAAGCAGGGACTATCGTGGGCCACGTCCGGATTCGGAGCAAAACGCAGGGCATCGCGCTCTCGCTGGGTGATCGGATTACCATGTGTGAGCGCTCTTTCCCACTAGAGTTGCGTAACACGTCTGAAGATGTATTTTCCGGTTTCGACTCGGTTGTCGACACCACAGCTCAAAAGGACAACAAGCCACCGATATAGGAGCGTCCGCGGTGTTAGTAGCGCGAGGCGGGCCGCATCGATGTTCGTAGATGTTCATGTTTTCTTACGAAATTTACCGTTATTCGGATGCAATCGTTATCCCTTTGCTCGAAATCAAACTAGTTGGAAGTCAACTCAATTGTACCCCGTTCCTTGGAAAGTGACTTTGAAAAGTGATCCATTGTGAGCGGCATTCCGAACCGCAAAGGTGGACTTAGAAGGATACTTTTGTGATTCCCGATGGCCGTTCGCGGGATGTACCCCGCTGAGCAAACAAATACAAACATCACACACTCGGCACCAACGGCTTCAAAATACCTAGTCTACATGCTCGAGCAGGACCTACAGCAAACGGTCGCAAGAAATACACAACAAGAACGGAGCACATGCAGGGCATAATTCCATCGTCTGAAGGTAACTCATTTGAGATCAATTTTATGCCACCGTAGGCGTATGTTCCGTGCCCCTGCTTGCTGCCCATGTCTCGGGTCCCTGGTTTCAGCCGTCGTGTCAGCGCAAAAGGTACGCGGATATGCCGTCCCTTCTCGTATTCTCCGCTCACCTTCCTGTTTTTAATCCTCTGGTTCTTGACTCTCCTCATAAACCACTCGGCAGCAGTCGAGCCGGTGTTGAAGTTCCGTTCAGGGTGGTTCCGTACAGCATCCGCGATGAGGGGGCTATCTTCTACGAGCGCACGGAGGACCTGGGAGTTGCCCGGACGTGTGAAAAACACTAAGGACCAACGCTCGTATTCGGCTTGAACGCCTGGGGGAGGAACAACGCGGTGGATGTTGGACTGGAGGATCCCTCCACTGAAGACGGAGAGCGCGTCGCCAATATTGCAGACAGCATGACCCGGAAGGGGCTGTGTTCGGGTATGAGGTATGTCGCCAACGCGGTCGCGGACGCCACATTAAAAAAAAATTCAACAAATGGACCAGGACGGACCTTGACATAGAACCACTCCGTGTGACCAGGGGGCATCACTTGTAATCCTCCAAGCTTGTTGTGCAAAAACGACTGTCGGGGGTCAATACCTGTGAGCAGGCTCTGGTAACTGCGCGAGGTATTTTCCGCTCACCAGAGATCCAAAATCGGTATGGGCTCCCAGCATCGCTGTGTCTGCGAGCGATTTATCAGGCATTGGCGGTCCTTTGATGACACGAGCTTCACTGCCACTGTACTCTTCACTGGAATGCAGTTTGTCAAATATGCCCTTGGGCAGACCCAGCTTGTCATTGAAGATGCGGAGGATCGTATTGTTAATTTCGAGGGACTTGCGAACGAATGGGCCCACAGCCGTCGGTATTGCTGCGGTGGTTGGAGCTGGATACGTTCTGTGAGCGATACGCGGGAATGCAAGGGCATCGTCCTTGGAGACGTTCATGAACTCGATGGCGTCCGGGTGGCTATCAACTTTCGGTCAAACCAACAACGCCATATCACTGATGACTCTTTAACTGCACACACCCGCTGGCATCCACCGCATTCGCACCAGCTTTCTTGTATCTGATAAGGGCGGGTCAGTAATTCTTGGTGAGGGGTACCGAGTGAACTGCGGCACGTACCCAAACGACTGCCCTTCCTCGCCCTGCTCAAACTTCATCTTCTCCTCGAAGGGGAGTGCCATAGTCTCGGCGCCCATGTCAAACACGGCGCTTACTTCTTGATCGACACCATGATTCTTGAGGCTAGAAAGATGTTAGGTACCCATTTAAACCGCAGGGAATGATACAATGCATGATCGCGGGCCAGGATGTGGTGATTCATTACTCACTACCAAAACCCGATGGATGTAGCAGCGTCCCAGAGACGGTCAAGCTCCGCGCAGTCGCCGGCCTTAAGGAGCTCATAGTCGATAACAAGGAGCGGATGGGTGTGGACATCAGTCGGAAAGGGGGGCAGAGCTGTTCCAGGCATCGTAGCTGGTATGTCTTGAGACGAGATTACAATAACTTCGTCTCGCGACTCACTTGGGGTGATGGGAACGAAAGTAGTCATTCATGGCGTAGTTAGTGGATTTATAGGGGCCTATTTAAGGAATGCAGTTCAGGTCAGTGAATGTGGAAGGTCACTCCCGCAGAATTGGAAGCCCCGAGAAGTGACAGCCGGAGGGCATAATCACCTAAGGCAGGCTTTGTTCTGCTTCTAACGCAGGTCTCCTACTTTTGCTAGCCATTCTCGGAACTAGGTGCTACGCACATGCCAGGTATCATCGTAAGTCACATTGCAAACTGGTGACGAGTTTACCGGATCCGGCGGAGGCAGGAAACACTTATGATTATCATCGAGGAGTATATGTAGCCCTGAGCATCTGATAGGTAGCCGAAAGGGATGTTGCCGGCTGGAAAAAAGCAGTAATTTCCGCTTGTTGTCCACCCTCCACCAGCCCTGTCTGCTCTTACCCAGCGGCTCTCGCTGTACCCGTATTAATTATGCCGGAATGCTACCCCTCACTGGCCTCCAACTTCTCTTCGTTCTAGGGGTGGGCTTTCATATTTCAACTCCACATCAAGAATGAAGTAGTTCCGGAATCAATGTTCAAACAGAAGGAAATGAATGGCACTTGACATATATCCAAGAAAAGTTTCAATTCACTCCGAGGACGTCAGCTATCTACAGACGTGAGTTTAGGTACTTGCTGGTACCTGGCTACGGCGGAATAAGACAACCAGAGCGACCGGGCCGTCAATCACCGAAAGCACCGTCAAATGCACCATCCTCGGAGTCTGACTATTTCGAGTGTCAAGTCTTACCGCTATGCGGCGATCGCGAAACAGATAGACCGAATTTGATGTTGTGATGTCGGCGGTTCAACTGTCAAGTTTGCGCTCACGGTCGGACGATCGTATTCAGCATATCAATGGTGTCACGCACGAGCCATTCGCTTCAAGCTACCTTAGGTGCGCAGTTGTTCTGTGGGCCTTGGGACAGGACGAATCCATTGGCTTCATCTGTGCAGTTCGGGATTGGCAATGACGAATGTACTATAGTCGAACCATTTAATTTGTCGCCTCTTCTAGTTTCGACTTGCGTGATTCAAATGACACCGTATTCTGGAAATGCCCCCGTCCCCTTCATCTTCTCGTAATCATCCATTCTTCCGATCATTCCGAAGTGTTTTTGTTTTCTCTCAGCGGCAGCGGGTGGCGGCTTCGAAATGGTCGCTGCCGTAATATACCGGAGAGCAAATGAGCGGGCCGGGCTGGGATGCTCGGTTCGCTCGTGACATCCGGCTATTGAAATTTCAAGGCGACGTTCACCGCCAAAAAATTATGAAAACATAACGGAATGTGACGAGACGAGGGCATCAATTGTGTTCTGGACGCCCAAACTCAAGATCCGGCGTCAATGAGGACAAATAACATACAAAAAGCTCGCCCGTTCAAGTTGAATCTTTTAGTGATCCTTCCGTGTTCACATCCTCTCGTTTCATTTGCGTTCGTTATCTCTCCGCGCCCCCGAAATGGCCGTTGCTGGTGACGTGACTACCGTGGCTACAGTATACGGTTCTATCCTACTTGGCACATGCTTTGCTTGCGCGTGAGGTTTAAGCAGCACGTCACAATCGTTGCACTGATTAATATACAGTCTGACTGGTATTGTCTTTGTACAATCCGTCCTGTATTACAAGTTATACCCTGGCGACTTTGTGTGGACCAAGCTTTTGGTGCGTTCACCTTCATATATTTTTCAAGTTTGCTGACAAGGTGTGAAGGTTTTCGTGGTCTGGGCGTTTGATCTGATGCACACGATCTGCATCGTCACCGCGGTCTGGCAATCGGTCATTACGAAATTCAACCGACCAGACCTTATGGACGAGATTCCCTCGTAAGTCCTCGGCCACTCTTATTGTGAACAATGCTCACGCCTTCGTAGTGCGCTTGGGGTATGAGTTTGCTTTCTGAGCAAAGTGTCTATGACTAGACTATTCTTCGTAGCTATCTGTAGCCGTAACTGCTGTGGTCACCTTCATGGTTCACTGGTTAGTACTTTTCGCACCCAGTTATCTTTCCTCGTG
>JBBPKI010000420.1:4822-24672 GCA_038089155.1 Nevesoporus exiguus
CGCTTGGCTCGCCTGTGGACAATTGACGGTTGAGCGTGAACGTCGGACGTGGTAGAGAGGAGAGAGGAAGGACGCACGGTCGTGAAGTTGTCGCAGCACTGCAGCTCACCAGTGTTGCACTGGTTGATGGTGTATCCAGGGATGGCGAGGACGCTCACAGTGGCTGCGAGAACGAGCACGGATGCACGAACGAACATAACGACAAAGACGTGGGCGGAGGTAAGAACTACGTGGACGATGGAACAAGGGGACGCTTTACGAGCTGAGGAGTAGTCAAGGTAATGGACGTCATTTTATACGCTCGCATAGAAGTGGTACGATCCGGTGAACGGACCTCAAATTGAAAACGGCGTCTTGGTTTGGTATCTTTTTTCGAGTTCGTGTTTTGCGGGCGGAGGTCTGAGGATGTCGACCTAAGCAGATATAGAAATGCCATCACCTACCTACGCCATGAGAAGAGGCTCCGTCGCCTGGTCTCGATGCGCGCCGTAAACTAGGTAGCAGTACATCAGCCGGATGAGAAGGAGCGGACAGGCCGACACTGGTTCTAGCCCAAGCCGACTCGTTGACGTGGCGGGATGAACGGAAATATGCGCTAATACGTCATCCAGTGAGCACGGTGATGGAGAAGTACAATTTACCAGCGCTTGGTCGTTAGGAAGGGGGACCGCACCTGAGAAGAGGCTCACTTTGGCAAGCGCAACACTCAGGTTCCATTTTCCGAGGAACTGATAGAACTATACCTAGGAACCCGCAGAAAAAGGGACACAATACACCATTGTTGAGAGGGGCGGTGAATATGCAACACTTCCAACCTAGGCACCAGAGCTCGGAATGAGCCAAGAAACCCGCGATTCCGCGAGTGGCGATACCGGCACTTACACGGCGGGTTCTCCTTGTGTCCATATCATGTAAGCGTAGGTCGGGACAACCGTGAAGTGGCCGATGGGTTTCACAGAGAGATACATCCATTATGGCCATCTGGCCTATTAAAACCAAAAACTCACTCGAGAAGGGCCTGTGGGCTCTCAGTATCTGAGATTTGGTTCCCATTCTCGAACATCGCGTCCTTTGATATGATGAAACGGTTCAGCAGCGGCCCAGCCCGAGAACTCCATCCTAAAATCTGGCGGCGAAACTCGTCTGATACATAGGGCGTGAACTTTGCACATGAATGACCTAACACAGAGGAGGGCAATATTTTTCCAAATATGTAGAGTTATACAGTAATATGCCACAAGTAGCTTACCTCCAACTTTGGACGAATGGCAGGAGTATAGTAGGCGAAGGCGGCACCGCGCAGAGTCCATAAAAGGAAACGTATCTCAGCGGGCAGTTCCAACGCGACTCCAAGCCCGACCCCGGCAGTAGGTCCGACCTCCCTTCCGACTCTTCCAGTAAATTAAGTCTACCGTCAGCATCGTGGTTCAGTGACCTTGTGGACAGGGCCGTCAGCGTCCTTCTCGGAGTTGATTCTATTTGGCACTTAGCCTTGGTCCAGTGATCCTCAAGGCTGTCTCAGCCTATGACGGACAATGTCACTGAATTCTTGGCGCTCTCGCAGCATACACAATATAGCAGGACAATGAGTGGACAGGCTACGCAGATTTATGTTGCTCAAAACTTCCCTACTTCGCGAAGCAACTACTTTCAGCGGCACATGAGGCATGTGCGGGCAACCCATTGCCCATACTACCAGCGGCACTGAAGGCTCAAGCGCCCAGACTTCGGACCTCTAGCCTCCCACACAAACCAAGACCTCAATCACTCAAATCTCATATAAGTATGGTTCCATTCCCGGTAATCTTTTTGTGGTATGAGTTACCTAGGGGCTGGCGAACTAGCAATAAAGCCACATATCAGCAAGATCGTGAAAAGGCTGCCCCCATCTTCGACTTGGGAAGTTTCGCAATGCGAACTTGAATTCCAGGCTTTTGTCGTCGTTCTGCTCGGGAATGGTGAGTCGCGAGGAGCTCTGCCTCGCTACATGCAGTTGATTTCTTAGATACACTATGTGATGAGATCACAAAGACCCCGGAGTACAATCGTTTCAAAGCTTTCTGGGCAGCTCAACAATGGTCTCGCTGTGTGTCCCGCCTAGTGTAGTTCACTTATCACTGTAGTATGCACTAGTAAATCTGAGGTGTGCCGAACCACGACGTAGGAAATGCGAGAATGATTCCAGCACAGCCTCTCTCGCAAATGGATGTACCACCGACAAAGTTGCAAAAGTTCAACCATTATGAAGGTTATTCATTCAACGACCCCTCCGCAATGTGTCCGGACCTCTTCAAACGCATGGCCCGGGAATGATCTATCGTCCTCTACTACTCACGCGAGTAAGCCGTTACCTTCTGGGGATGCGGTACCGACTCTACACTGCCAACACGGATCTCCGAGTCAACCAACTGGTTCGGGCGATGACGGAACGGCTACGGGTGGCTACTGGCGTTCTTGCCGGAACGGCAGGATGGCGACGTTATCGGGCAATTTGCAACTTTCGTGATGGGGGAAAAGGAATGAGTCCTGATCCCCCAGTGGCAGCCTCACCCCTTATACTATGTGTTGACGAGTCCACTGGGCGGAGCGATTGACGTGCCAACGCGGAAGCCCGGAAAACCGTTCCGGGCTTACATCTCCACTGCCAACAATGACCCGAGTACACACGAGCGGGACCGTTCGCCCGAGAAGCTTATATATATGATCACCAGGACAGTGTCCGCTGCGCTGTATGTTTTCACGTCCTCACAGTTACGCCAACTGGCAGGCAAGTTTAAGCATGTTCCCGGTCGGAAGGGTATTGGCTTCTGCGGTTGCCGCCACGACGGCGTATTCGCTCTGGAAAGTCCTCCGGCTCGTGTGGTACCACCCGTTCTACTTACCCCTACGCCGCTTGCGAGGGCCGGCGAGCCAGAGCTGGATTCTCGGAAATGTGCTTGAGCTCATGAACGACGTATGTCCAACTCGTTGCTTTCTCCGATGCGCGTTCGTCTTGAACGACTCGTACTTGATTCCTCCATCATTGTAGCAAAGCGGCGAGCTCGTCGAAACGTGGGTGAAGGAGTATGGTGGGACACTGAGTTACAAAGGACTCTTCAACGTAAGTTGTTCTGGTGTTCCCGACTTCGAGCGGGGCGAACGAATGGGTTGGTTGACCTTATGATGCTGATCCATAGAACAAGCAACTGTTGACCGCGGATACGCGTGCGATTCATCACATCCTCACTCACACCGACGCCTACCAGAAGGCGCCCGATACCCGACGTGCTTTGGCGGAGATTTTCGGAGCAGGTAAGGGCGATGATGATTGTTCCGTCATGGCTGACACACGTCGACTACCGGGATGTAGGGCTGCTCGTCGTAGAAGGTGCTCAACATCGACAGCAGGTATGCATCAAATCCATCCCCAACGAGGGTCACTAAATCCTTTCACAAACAGAGGCGGATAATGGTGATCAACGTACCTTGAACGCATGATCGGCTTGACTGAATGACGTTTAGAACCCTGCATTCGGTCCAACGCAGATTCGAGTGCTCACGGAGACGTTTTTTACGAAGGCTATCCAAGTGACCTGCCACCCTTTGCCATTTGGTCCGCTCGGGTGCTAACGATAATTGCGCCAGCTCCGCGACTTGTGGTCTTCCGAGATCTCCGAGGAACCAACTGCAACCATCACTGGCACGCGAATCGACGTCGTACCGTGGCTGACCAGGGCGACACTCGATATCATTGGTCTCACTGGTATGGTCACTCTGCATGGCGAACGCACGTTACTGATAACGGTCAGGGTTCAACTACAACTTTGACGCGCTCGACGAAAGTGGGAAGTCCAATGAAATGAACGAAGCGTTCTCGACCATGTTCTCAGCAAGTCAGCGAATCACTTTGTTTGATGTCTTGCGGGCACTGATTCCCATCCTACGTCTCATCGTGAGTGCCATTTCATATTCCCGTGTACTGGCGCATTTATAAATCTTTTGCATCTGAACAGCCTAGCGCCGACGCCCGTAAACTGCAAGCTGCCAAGCGTACCATGACACAGATCGGTACAGAATTGCTAACGAATGCGAAAGAAATCGCCCTGTCTAGCGCGACAGAAAACGGAGAGATTGAAAAGAATAGCCTTCATGGGCAGGATTTACTGTCGCTGTTAGTAAAGGCAAACATGGCCACTGACATTCCCGATGGTCAGAGGCTCTCTGACGAAGACGTCATAGCCCGTGCGTTGCTCGTCCTCAGCTCTACATAGTGTCCAATAGGTTATGTTCTACAGAGGTGCCCACGTTTCTTGTTGCGGGTCACGAGACGACGAGGTATGGCGCATATATCGACGCTATGTGCGAAATCAACGAACGGCATCCATAGTTCTGCAGTGACATGGGCATTGTATTGCCTCACCCAAGCCCCTGAAGTTCAGAAGAAACTCCGGGACGAGCTCCTCTGCATTGACACTGACACGCCATCGATGGACGAGCTCATGGCACTGCCTTACCTCGATGCGGTCTTGCGGGAGACCCTTCGTGTGTACCCGCCTGTTCCAAATATACTACGACTTGCAATGAAGAATGATGTGATACCCGTCGAGAAGCCATACACGGGCAGAAACGGTGTTGTCCGTGATACCATCACGTACGTGCTATGCGTTTCTCTTTAGGCGATTGGCGCATAGAATGACCAACATCACTCAAAGAGTTGCCAAGGGTGATCATATCTTCATACCTATCCAGGTATTGAACCGATCCCAAGAGCTATGGGGACCTGATGCTCACGAGTTCAGGTGTGTCATCTGGTGTGTGTTTGCTCGCCTGAACAGAATGGTAACAGGCGCGCTATAGACCAGAGCGGTGGAATAATATCCCCGAGTCGGTTTCCCAGGTTCCGGGGATCTGGGGCCACTTGATGACCTTTATCGGCGGACCAAGAGCGTGTATTGGCTATCGTTTTTCGGTCGTCGAGTGCGTTGTCTTTTTACGGTGCCAAGAGCGTCGTGACTAACCCGAACGCAGATCCAAAGCGATCTTGTTCTCCCTCGTCCGTGCATTCGAATTTGAGCTTGCCGTGCCTGCGAGCGAAATCGGGACCGGGATGGCCCTTGTGCAGCGTCCCGTCCTGCGTGACGACCCAACGCACCAAGCTCAGCTCCCGTTGTTAGTCAGGCCATACCAGGGTATATGAGAATCGGAAACTGGTCGTGCACCGAAGCATACCTGAGGCGCGGTCAATGCACATGGATGCTATCTCCCCCCCACTCTGTTGTCTTTAACATTGGTTTTCCGTCGATGATACATTGCACGTATACACATCAATGAGGCTATCATTCCCCACTCACATACTTCGAATGTGTGCTTTCAAGAGCGTGTGCTTTCGACTGTGCCGGCTACGCAAGGCTCAGTGACACCCGAAGCAACCGGGCCGAGTACTCACCGTAGTCATAGACAAAACGAGCATGAATTGGGCCATCCTTCTGAGGCGAGGTAAAGGTGGTGCGTCTGACGTATCGCCTTTCCTCGTTCACCACGGCAAAGCCCCACGTCTGGTTTGTCGGGTCAGACCTGTAAGTACACGACGGCCAGGGGTGAACGGAACAATCACCTGTACTGCCTTCCACGAATACCCATTCTTACCGGGCGTGCTCCAGTAGTCGCACAACACGACGCCGTCCTGGATGCACTGCTCCTCCCACCCCTCCTTCAGAAACGCGTCCGCATCCTCGATCGCCCCCACCGGCGCCCGGCGCGACTTGCCCGTGATAAAGCCAAACAGGTCGTTTTTCTTGTCGCGCTCGTTCCAGTCAAGAGTGTAAGTCTCGCTCATGGAACCGGCGAACCCCCCAGAGAGCGTCTGGACGACGTCGACATGCTCGACGCTAGCTGCGTCGGTGGTGTGGGTGATGTAGAGGATGGGGACGAACATGGCGATAGCGCGGCGTTTGAACCACGACACGCCTTGGAGACGGAGGATCTCTTCGGAGCTGTCACTGAGTGACTTGTTCTGTCGAGGTGAGGTGAGCAGGACGGAGAGACGGATGCGCGAGGTGTACCAGGGTGAACTTGCCGCTCATGGCTTTGGTGTTGACTTCGGGTGGTGCTGCCATGATGAAGGAAGAGTTCAGATGGTGGCCGTATGACTTTGAGGCGTGAGAGAGAGGCGACCGAGCGGGGCTTGCAGAGTCGCTCGTCGACAAAGAAACTCACACCATCATGGCACTTCTTGAACTTGGTGTCGAGGTCGGAATGTTCCCGTCTGGGTTTACTTACACTTGTGTAGAGGCTGTACTCGGACACGCGTCGTTCGATTCCGCTCAGTCATGCATCGCGCGCTCCAGTTGGAAGAGATTCTTTTGAATATCTTTGGTCACTGTCATTGGGATTATTATCGTCCAATCGGCTGCGAAATGGTGCCGCTTGCGAGAACGTGCCGTGCATTTAAAGAACCAGCGTTAGACGTGCTCTGGGCAACGTTGTACGACATATCCCCTCTCGCGCGGTGTCTTCCAACGGCTCATCAACTATCCCAAGACCAGGAGGTAAGGCAGTTCAGAGTTTTCGTCACATTTGTTTGATGCCGAATGTATTTCATGTTCTCCCAGTCTTACGCCGTGGTGTATTCGTTCAGTAGATCGCTGATGCAGACCGACTGGGATGTCCTTCGCCGTTACACACGTCGCATCCGACGCCTACTGGGCTGTAGCCAGGGACTCGACCAAAAATCCCTTGCTATCCTCCTGAACCCTCCTACGACCGATCCACTCTTCCCAAACCTCCGCTCGCTGTCTGGTCAATATACTATCAATTCTCTGCATCTATTTCACCTCACCTTTCCCTCCCTGAATTTCCTTGATATTCACTTCGAGAATCCACAAGCGTCGCACGACTTTGTCAAGTCGTTGCCAGACTTCTTCCCAAATGTTCGGAGACTCTTCTTCTTGGTGCCTCAGGTAGATCTCGAATTCAGTAAATCGGTCTCGGATTGTGTTCGCCGGTGGCAAAATCTTCGGACCGTGACTTTCAGTCTAATTTCCTTGAACACGGACGCCCTTCTTCATCTGTCCCGCATGCCTGACTTGCGTTGGCTCGACTTTACGCCCAGCGCCACGCTGTCCCTTGGCTTGACCCTTTCCTTCTTTACCGTGTGCGTTTTCATCCTGCGGTCTGAATCCTTGGACCCCATCTCGCGGTTCCTCTTCCAAATCCGACTGCCTGCCGTCATGGAATTTGTCGCCGTGGTTGATATCTGCCCTTCGAAGCGAGAACTCTCGTTCTGCTTAGCTGGTCTTGAGGCGTCAGGTGCCACTCACACTATAGGCGATCTCTCGCTCTATCAATACCCCACGGGTCCCGCCATTCGCCCGGAGGATCTCTCACTAAGTTTCGAAGACCTGCAGCCATGCATGGCGTTTAGGAACCTCGTCAAGCTAGATTTCAATATGGAATGCGACGTGAGCCTGACGGACAAGGACCTGCTCACGTTGACCTCGGCGTGGCCTCTTTTGAAATGTCTCCTCATCAACGTGCATGCTGGTTGGAACACATCAGGTGGAATCACGCCCAATGGACTGCTACAGCTTCTACGCATGTGTCCTTTACTCAGAGGGATTGCGCTCGTCATAGACACCCGAGGTTATACCAAAGTGCCACCGAACGGATCGTTGGCAAGCCTTGGGCTGGCATTGCCACCCACATTTGAGATCAACGTCCTCGACTCGATGATCAAAGCAGAATCCGTCCCGGCTCTCACCGCATTCTTTGCTTGGATCACGACCTGCCCTGAGCTCGTCCCCTGTTCCTGGGATTGCAAGAGAGTTTGCCGGAGATGGAGGGCATACAGGAGGCGTTGGAATGCGGTGTTTAAACGACGCGACGACGCTGCCTCTCAGCGTTCTTGAATCAGATTTTGGGTGGGCGTTGCTTTTACGACTCTGGTGACGTTCGGGGCCGAGCTTCGGTCTGAGGTGCGCAGCGCCTTCTCTGCTGGAAAAAAAGAGTGCTGTCGCGCGGTGGCGTGTGAGCTGGGATGGAGGAATTTTTGTGCTCGCGGGAGGCCTCCTGGCATGGACCGCGCGCGGAATCGCCCCTTTGCCGTTCTGAGGTGTCTGCGAGCTCGGCCATTCCAGGTAGTTCCTGTACCAAAAACCACTCTCTTACCGTAGGTCACACCAATGTGATGCTCAGCAAACCTGTTTTCGAGTGTGCTGGCAGTACATCATCTAGAGCGTACTAGGCAACACCAAGGCGAGTGCGCGAGTCTCCACTTACTAATGCACGGACCGATAGCCAGAATAGCTAGAAGCTTAATTGCACTTGTGTCTACCGGGTGCGACCTTGGTATATACTGTCACGCATTGCGCACTCCAGCTGGAAGAGATCCTCTTGAATATCTTTGGTCACTGTCATACGCGTCATGGCGTAGTCTTTTCCGAAATGGCGCTACTTGCTAGAGCATGCCGTGCATTTTGAAGCACCGGCGCTGGATAGGCTCTGGGCGCGGTTATTGAACTTATCTCCTCTCGTGCGATGTCTTCCAACAGTTGATCCGCTATCTCAAATCCAGGCCAGCCCCGTTCCTACGTCTCGCAAGATGATGACGATGACGAGGGACCGCTATGCGAGGGGGAGAGCCGGTTCGCAGGTGGTGAGCGGCAACTTGGACGACGCGTTCCAGCCTGAGGTACACGAATGGGACCAGAGAAGACAGATAAGAACTTGCACCTGTACGACGTCATATTCTGATGCAAGCGTGCAAGCGTCGGCACGCGCTGATTCACCAGGAAAACTCCACCTATGGCGTCGACTGTACATGTGAATATCCCTGCTTTCTTCGAGGAGCGCACCAAATCAGGCTCGTGATCTCGAGCTGCGAACGGGAATGTCAGTCTTGATCGCTCTTGCGCTTCTCGCAACGGAGAAGCCCTTGACCGCCCAGGCCAGTAGTTTATGCTGACTTGGTACCTACGGCCAATCCTTGCGTACCATAAAGTTGAATGACGAAGTCCATATCCACAAGGAGAACGATTCGGGGAGACGTGTTCCCGAGTGTCAGGGAGAGCTGACGTCTAATTCTGCAGCGAGCAAGCCGTGAAGATGAACAACATAGAGATGGGTGCTGGCACACGAAAAGGGGCTTTGGTAGCTCCGCCCGTTCAGGCCATCGCAGGTGACTGAATATGAGTGAGGTTGCCTGCGAGTGGAATCCACAGCGAAGAGGGGGTTTGAAACTTACAGACTTTTCCTATGCACACAATGACGAACTTAGTTTGCTGTCGTCTATATCATCCTTGATTTGTTCCAAGCTGTTGGCGCACTGGAGTGCAGGATATTGTAGACACGAGTGCGTAAAACGGCGTGTATAGTATCTACTAATCGTGTCACTGATGAGACCTTGAACATGATAAGCTAAAGGTGAGGAATATACGTTGTCCAAGAGACAGTCTGGTGTGTGGAGCAAGGGGGCGCACGAAGACTGGCAAGCATCAGTCCCACAAGCAGCGCCCGGCATACGACACCTAAAATGCCTCCGAGTGACAAGATTTTACCCATCAAGTCTTCCACCCAACGAGGCATACCCCAACCCCAATTGTACCTTCCCTTGGAAAGAACTATATAAAAGGCCAATGAACTTCCTGCTAAGATGAGCGATGCAGTGCGCCACATAATCTTCTCCGCCCTCGTTGGAAATTCAAAATCCCACGCGATCAGATGTAGGACACCAAGCATCATCCAAGTGACACAAAGTGTCAACTGTACGAACTCCCTTGCATCGACATTGCTTCCAGAATGGATAAATTTCGCCTTGGGCTAATAATTGAATCATTTAGCCACCAGTGGAAGAGTACACTTGGAAGAATACGAACGCCTGGGAGCATGAGGTCTGATGCTTCATCACTTCGTTTGTATATGCAGGGGAAACGAGCTATCAACCAGTTTGGAAGGATCGGTTCTCCCTTCCATGCATCTGACCTGCATATTACAGTGTAGCTATCTCAGCATAGCTTGCGCTACATTGGGTGAGAAAACGCTTACAAGGTATTTTTGTCTTCGTCCAACGTTGGTCCGGATATCAGGCTGGACGGGGGTTCGGTATCCTCTCTAGACTCGCCTTGTTTCACCTCCTGCGTTGAGTAGAAAACATGAGGACGCTCTGGGCGCAGTGGCTTGTGCCACCACAAGCAAATGACGACAAGTGACAGTACAGCCATGCAAACTGTGTCAAGTTCGACTAACGTGATTGCAAAACCATGCAAACCGCGAACAAGGACCTGTAACGTAAACCAAAGTAATTGGAAGGCAAGGATAGCCTTTCCGACCCAATCCGACTTGCTCCTGTCCTTAATGTCTTCGACCTCGATGAATGGATTTGCGATTTTGTTTTGCTCACAAAGCTCCAGGAATTCCTTGGAGTCGATCCTGCGCGAGCCTTTCCCGCGCAAGCCTTTATCGCCATCATGATAAGCAAAACCACCCATGGACGCAAAGAAGCTATGCGTCATTGACCAGTTGTACCCTTTCACTAGCGATGTGTTCAGAAAATTGTCAGAGGCTTCAAATGAGCATATCCACCATTCAAGATAACTGACCACGAAATACATCGATGTCTTTATGAACACCCCACCATTCTTCACTAGCATATGCAACCATCACCTCTGGGGCGAAAAAGGATACTAGGACGCAGAGAGCCTTGAACCAGAGGGACGCCTCCCACTCATTCTCAGGAACAGGGAAATGGAGCGTGTGCCATACGCAGATCAACAGCGTTGATGCACAGCTGCCCAAAATTCCCCATAGGCTCCTGGTTGCACCATCAGACGGAGGACAGCCATCCGAGCTCGTGGAATTGGTAGTGGCTCCTTGGGCGAGCTGGGCCAGACAGAGAAGGGCGATGAAAAGGTGGCGAGTCATGGGAGGGCAAAGGTAGATGGGGTTAGAGGGCTTGAGGCCGCCACTTGACCATCTCGTCCGCTCTTTTCTGGTCACAGTGGTCTGCAGGTCACCGCAATGCGTTGACGTGCGAACTAAGGGTTTGGAGCCGATTGTCGTGATTCACCAACATTGTGACTGATAATATGGGCGCTTGATTTCGCATCCACCGGGGTCCCCGCAATGCAAAATGATGATAATGGTGCTGTGCTCACTAAAAGTAGAGATGTCGAAGTTGTGCCACGGTGCCAGTGGTCACCACCAGTCACCAGTCGTAAATCGGTGCCTGAGCTGATCTAGGCCCTTTGCCTCCTGGTTCACACGCGCATTGGAGCGTAATTTAGCTTTACCAGGTGCTTATTCACAATCGTGAGCCTATCTATTTTGGCATAATTCGGTTCCACTAGCATCATTACCAACGTTCTGACTGCACATTATAACATGAGGTTATTTCACTTCTGTGCATTCTTGGAGAGCTGTATTTAGTGCAAGGGTCCCAGCTGCTGAGATGGATATGTACCTTATCTCCATCGTTAAACGACAGTGTTTTCGTGCCATTCAAGCCTAAGCACGTTGTACCCGTGAGGCCGCAGGGCGGAGCGGTAAGTGACGCTGGGAGGTGTGTCTCTGATGGTCATAATCATTAGCCCTGTACCAAGCCTTGCTTTTTAGAACACGTGTCTCCCGCACGCTTTGAGGCGCCCCGAGATCCGATGTCGACGTAGGTTTCAAATATTAGCTAAACTATTGATTCCATCACCGCGCATGGTGATGCAAGATGTGCATGCGCTGCAGCGGGCATATCAAACATGCGAATGGGTCCCGATACACAACATATCGGATTCATAACATGAACAGGTACGATTTATCTGAGGGCGACTAGCATACCCGCCGTCAGGAAATATGATAAGAATCTCCTGCACTGGCATGCATGCGACTAATGAATTTCTCCATGGTATGCAGCCAGTATTCTCAGGTTCACCTCCGCCTTTGGTCTGCGCTACGTGAGCGCAATGAGGCTTCGTTTGTCATTCATATACTACTACCATTTAGCAAGGTTTCTAATTTTATCATGATGATGTCGTACTTTCTCCACATCTATCATTTCCAAGTATGATCGTCTTCGGAAATGGAGCTGGGTCGGCCAGCCGATTCATCCATCATCCCCATTTCTGCTTGAATCATATCAAGTAGAAGAGCAGAGCCATACAGTCTGTTGATATGTTAATATACTATCAGGAAACTCTGAAAGTTCGGTGATTCTGCCTGTGCATTGTTTACCTCCATCTGTGGAGCGAGGTCCTTCTTTCTGATTGCTAATGCGATATCCTCTTCATCTCCATTCAGGACATAGGCTCGGTGCTCTCTTGATTGCTTTCCCGCACATGCGATGGTCGCAGAGCTACCTCCCTTGATTTGTTTGAGGTCAGAGGGTGAATAGAATGGTGTATCCACTGTCACCTGTGCAACAGGGGCACATCATTATACTATGTGTAGAGTACGATCGCCTAAAGATGATATGAGCGGTCCAAGAGACGGCCTGGTAAGTGGAACCAGGTGGGGCTGAGGCTCATGGCGATCATGGATTTCAGTTTCTCAGCGTCATCCGGAATGCCAGGAAATGATCTTCGCAGAAAACGGGAGCCAACGACATGTCCACACCAATAATACGCACTACTATAAGTGAGTCTCATTGCACATATCACAAAACGGGTGAGGTGAATTGACCATTGTGGGCAGTGGGCGCAATGGCTTACCGTCATCCGGGGTCATGTGAACCACAGCAAGTTCACGCGCACCGCATCTAACGTCCTTACCGGTGCCCTCCATCCGGAAAACCCTCCTCTTTTGTTTTTTTTTTCGTAAGTACTTTCTCCCGTCCCCCTGGACACGCATTGTTCGATTCCGCTCAGTCATGCATCGCGCGCTCCAGTTGGAAGAGATTCTTTTGAATATCTTTAGTCACTGTCATTGGGATTATTATTGTCCAATCGGCTCCGAAATGGTACCGCTTGCTAGAATGTACCGTGCATTTAAATAACCAGCATTAGATGTGCTCTGGGAAACGTTGTACGACATATCCCCTCTCGCGCGGTGTCTTCCAATGGCTCATCAACTATCCATAGACCAGAAAGTAAGGCAGTTCAGAGTTTTCGTCACATTTGTTTCATGCCGAATGTATTCATATTTTCCCAGTCTTCCACCATTGTGTATTCGTTTAGCAGATCGCTGATGCAGACGGATTGGGATGTCCTTTGCCGTTACACACATCGCATCCGACACCTACTGGGCTGTAGCCAGGGACTCGACCAAAATCCCTTGCTATCCTCTTGAACCCTCCTACGATCGATCCACTCTTCCCAAACCTCCGCTGGCTGTCTGGTCAATATACTATCAATTCTCTGCATCTATTTCACTTCACCTTTCCCTCCCTGAATTTCCTTGATATTTACTTCGAGAATCCACAAGTGTCGCACGACTTTGTCAAGTCGTTGCCAGACTTCTTCCCAGATGTTCGGAGAGTCATCTTCGGGGTGCCTCAGGTAGATCTTGAATTCAGTAAATCGGTTTCGGATTGTGTCCGCCGGTGGCAAAACCTCTGAACCGTGACTTTCAGTCTAATTTCCGTGAACATGGACGCCTTTCTTCATCTGTCCCACATGCTTGCCTTATGTTGGCTCGATTTGATGCCCAGCGCCACGCTGTCCCTTGGCTTGACCCTTTCCTTTTTTACCGTGGGCGTTTTAGTCCTGTGGTCTGAATCCTTGGACCCCATCTCGCGGTTCCTCTTCCAAATCCGACTGCCTGCCGTCATGGAATTTGTTGCCGTGGTTGATAGCTGCCCTTTGAGACGCGAACTCTCGTTCTGCTTAGCTGGTCTTGAGGCGTCAGGTGCCACTCACACCATAAGCGATCTCTTGCTCTATCAATACCCCACGAGTTCCGCCATTCGCCCGGAAGATTTCTCACTAAGTTTCGAAGACCTGCAGCTATGCATGGCGTTTAGGAATCTCGTCAAGCTAGATTTTAATATGGAATGCAACGTAAGCCTGATGGACAAGGACCTGCTCATGTTGACCTTGGCATGGCCTCTTTTGAAATGTCTCCTCATCAACGTGCATGCTGGTTGGAACACGTCAGGTGGAATCACGCCAAATGGACTGCTACAGCTTCTACGCACGTGTCCTTTACTCAGCGGGATTGTGCTCGTCATCGACACCTGAGGTTATACCGAAGTACCACCGAACAGATATCATTGGCAAGCCTCGGGCTGGCATTACCACCCACGTTTGACATCAACGTCCTCAACTTGATGATCAAAGCAGAATCCGTCCCGGCTCTCACCGTATTCTTTGCTTGGATCACGACCTGCCCTGGACTCTTCCCCTGTTCCTGGGGTTGCAAGAAGGTTTGCCGGAGATGGAGGGCATACAGAAGGCGTTGGAATGCCATGTCTAAACAACGCGACGACGCTGCTTCTCAGCGTTCTTGAATCAGATTTTGGGTGGGCGTTGCTTTTACGAGTCTGGTGACATTCGAGGCCGAGCTTCGGTCTGAGGTGCGCAGCGCCTTCTTTGCTGGAAAAAAGTGCATTGTCACGCAGTGGCGTGTGAGCTGGAATGGAGGAATTTCTGTGCTCGCGGGAGGCCTCCTGGCATGGACCACGCGCAGAATCGCCCCTTTGCCACTCCGAAGTGTCTGGGAGCTCGACCATTCCAGGTAGTTCCGTACCAGAAACCATTCTCTTGTCGTAGGTCACACCAATGTGATGTTCAGCAAACCTGTTTCCGACTGTGGCTGTCGGTACATCATCTGTTGGAATTATTGATTACCTACGCATTTAGCTTACATAAGCTAGTACTTATATCGCACCATTAGTTACCTTAGGATACTTAGTGACTACAAGTATCCTGCAGGTTAGTACTTACATTTACCTATCTAATACACAGTGACTACAAGTATCCTGCAGTCTAACATCATCTAGAGTGCACCAGGCAGCACCGAGGCGAGCGCACGAGCCTCCACTTACTAATGCACGGGCTGATAGCCAGAATAGCTAGAAAGTTTACTTGCACTTGTGTCCACTGGGTGCGACCTTGGTATATACTATAATGCATTGTGCACTTTAGCTGGAAGAGATCCTCTTAAATATCTTTGGTCGCTATCATACGCGTCATGGCCTAGTCTTTTCAGAAATAGCACTGCTTGTTAGAACATGCCGTACATTTAGATGACGATAACGATGACGATGATGAGGGACCGCTACGCGAGGGGGAGAGCTGGTATGCAGGTAGTGAGCGGCAACTTGGATGATAATGCATTCCAGCCTGAGGTACATGAACAGGACCAGAGAAGAAAGATAGGCGCTTGCACCTGCACAACGTCATATTCTGATGCAAGCGTGCAAGCATTGACATGTGCTGATTAACCAGGAAAATTCCACCTATGGCGTCGACTGTACAATGTGAATATCCCTGCTTTCTTCAAGGAGTGCACTAAATCAGGCTCACGATCGAGAACTGCAGGTGGGAATATCAGTCTTGATTGCTCTTGCGCTTCTTGCAAGGAGGAAGCCCCTGGCTGCCCAGGCCAGTGGTTTATGCTGTCCTTGTACATACCTACGACCAATCCTTGCGTACAATAAAGTTGAATGGCGAGGTCTGTATCCACTAGGAGAATGATTCAATGAGACGTGTTCCCGAGCACCGGGGAGGGTAGACATCTAATTTTGCAGCAAGCAGGCCGTGAAGATGAACTTCAGCATGAAGATGGGGCTCTACTGGCATGCTTGCCTCAGATGACAAGGTGCTTTGGTAGCTCCGCCCGTTCAGGCCATTGAGGGTAACTGGACGTGGGTGACTCGGTTGCCTGCAAGTGGAATTCACGGCGAGGAAGGAGCTTGAGACTCACAGACCTGGTATTCCTTTCCCATGCACACAACAGTGAACTTAGTTTGCTTTCGTCCATATCAGCCTTGATTTGTTCCAAGTCATCGGCGCACTGGAGTATTGTGTACACGAGTGGGTAATACAGTGTAGCTAAAAGTGAGGAATATGCATTGTCCAGGAGACAGTCTGGTGGGCAGAGCAAGGGAGTGCACGAAGGCTGGCGAGCATCAGTCCCACAAGGACTGCTCGGCATACGATAGCTAATATGCCTGCAAGTAACAAGGTTGCCGTCATTGGCTGCCCCACCCAATTGGGAATCTTGGCTCCCAAATTTTTGCCAACTGCCAAGACGAAGGAACTAAAAAAGAACAACGAGCCTCCTGCCAAAATAAGTGATGCAGCACGCCACATCATCTCCTCCACCTTCGTTGGAAATTCAAAGTGCCAGGCAATCAAGTGTAGTCCACCAAGAATCAACCAAGTGATACCCAGTGATAAACCTGTGGCAACACTGGCCATATTGATCTTGCTCCCGGAATGAGCAGATTCCTCTTTGGGCTGATCATTAGATTGCTCAGCCATCGACAGAAAACAAACCGAGAAGGATACGAACGTCCGGGGGCTCGATACTGGACTCTTCATCTCCTTGTTTGCGTGCGAAGGGGAGGTGAGTTATCAACCAGTCTGGAAATACGGGTTCCGGCTTCCATGCACCCGACCTGTATATTATAATGTAGTCGTCTCAGCATGGCCGACACTCGATTGGCTAAGAAAATACTCACAATGCTTCTTTGTCTTTGACCAACATTAACTTGGAAGATGAGTTAGACAGCGACTCAGTATCTTGTCCAGACTCGTCCCGTTTCACATCCCGAGTTGAATAGAAAACATGAGGACGTTCTGGACGGAGTGGCTTGTCCCACCACAGGAAAATGACTATAAGTGAGAGTACGGCCATACAAACTGTATCAAGCTCGACTAGTGTGACTGCGAGGCCACGCCAAGCACGAACTACAACCTGTAACATGAACCAAAGCAACTGGAAGGCGAGGATGGCCTTTCCAATCCAATCTGACTTGCTCCTGTCCTTGATATCTTTGACCTCGATGAACGGATTTGCAATTTCGTTATTCTCGCAAAGCTCCAGGAATTCGTTGGAGCTGAGCCTGCGCAAGCCTTTATCGCCATCATGATAAAAAAAACCACCCATGAATGCAAAGAAGCTGTGTGTCGTTGACCAGCTGTACCCTTTCGCTAGCGACATATTTAGAAACTTGTCAGACACTTCAGGCAGACGTGTTTATAGCTCAGGATAACTGACCGCGAAACATATTGACATCGTCACGAACATTCCACCATTCCCGACTAGCGTACGCGACCATTGCCTCCGGGGCGAAAAAGGATGTTAGGACACATAGTGTCTTGAACCAAAGGGCCGCTTGCCACTCCTCCTGAGGAACAGGAAAATGGAGCGTATGCCATACGCAGATCAACAACGTTGACGCGCAGCTGCCCAAAATTCCCCATAGGCTCCTGGTTGAGCCATCGGACGGAGAACAGCCTTCCGAGCTCGTGGAATTGGTAGTAGCTCCTTGGGCGAGCTGGATCAGACAGAGAAGGGCAATGAAAAGGTGGTGAATCATGGGAGGGCAGAAGTCGATGGGGGTCAGAGGGCTCGAGGCTACCACTTGACCATCCTATCCGGTCTTTTTCTGGTCACCGTTGGCAGGTCACTGCAGTGCATTGACATGCGAACTAAGGGTTTGGAGTCGACTATCGTGATTCACCAATATTGTGACTGCTAATATGGCCGCTGGGTTTCGCATCTACCAGGGCCCCCGCAATGCAGAATGATGATAATGGCGTGACCATACTCACTAAAAGTGGAGGTGGCGAAGTTGTGCCACGGCCCTGGGCATCAGTCACACATCGGTTCAAACAAATATCTAACACTGGCAGTCGCAGTTTGCAACGTCATTGCTGAGCAACTATTGCTGGAACCAAGACCAAAACTACTGGCCTGCTGTACCTCTGAGGGGCCGTCGTTCAGGTTTTCATTACACCTCCGCATACTGACAGTTACCCTGGCGTCGCGGTCCGGGCTTCAAATGCCTGTCTTCTTGGGCATGTTCAAAAAGAAATTCACCTCGTCGACCTCTCTTCATCACCCCGTGATCTAGGCTCTTTGCCTCCTGGTTTACACGTGCGTTGGAGCGTAATTTAGCTTTACCGGACGCTTATTATACTCCACGATCGTGGGCCTATCTATTTGAGCATAATTGGGTTCCACTGGCATTATTACCAACGTTTTGACTGCGAGTCATAATGTGAGGTTATTTTACTTCTGTACATTCTTGGAGAGCCGTATTCAGTGCAAGAGTCCCAGCTGCTGAGATGGATGTGCACTTTATCCATTGCTCAACGAAACAGTGTTTTCATGCCACTCAAGCATAAACACGTTGTATCCGTGAGGCAGTAGGGCGGAGTGGTAAATGATGCCGGGAGGTATGTCTCTGATGGTCGTTATCGTTAACCCTGTACCGAGCCTTGCTTTTGAGAATACACGCGTCTCCCACACGCTTTGAGGCGCCCAAAGGTCCGATGTCGACGTAGGTTTCAAATATTAGCTAAACTATTGATTCCACCTTTTTCACAACGTTGTCGCGCATAGTGATGCAAGATGTGCATGCACCGCAGCGGACAAGTCAAACATGCGAATGGGTCCCGATACACAACACATCGGATTCATGCCATGACCAGGTACGATGTATCTGAGGGCGACTAACGTGCCCGCCATCAGGAAATGAAGAATCTCCTACGCTGGCATGCGGGCGACTAATGATCTTCTCCATGGTATGCAGCCTGTATTCTCAGGTTCACCTCCGTCTTTGGTCTGCGCTACGTGAGCGCAATGAGGTTTCGTTTGTCGTTCATATACTGCCATCATTCAGCAGGGTTTCTAATGCTATCATGAGGATGCCGTGCTTTGCACATTTCAAAAGAACTGATTTCAATAACAGGGTTCAGCTCCCAAGATAGACGTCAGTGGCACCGGTGAGTTTTCATTGTATTCAGAGGGGCCACTAGGCGCGAATGAATGCCCGGCGTCATCTATGACGCATCAATTCTGTTGTTCGTTCCCTACCATGGCCCACACCAATTTTAGGTTAATGCCAAAGAAGTAATACTGCATGGCTGCGTGCTTCATCGTCATGACAGCGATTACATTCTCCACATCCACCATTTCCAAGTGTAATCGTCTTTGGAAACGGTGTAGAGCTGAGGTCTGCAAGCCGGTTCACTCACAGACCTCGTTTCTGCCTTGACAGAACCCAGATACTTATTCCTCAACCAACATGTGTGGGTCACACAACCACGTGCATACCTCGCCTGAACTCCATTTCTCTTAGTCACTTTGGAGATACTCAGAGGTGGCGAACGCGCAGACAAGAGATGCTTTCGTGCTTGGAATGTGGAATCGTCTTGAGTGGAAAGCCAGGGCCACACCGTCAGTTGATATGTTAATGTACTACCAGGAAACCTTGAGACTCCGCCTGTGCATCGTTTACCTCCATCTGTGGAGCGAGGTCCTTCTTTCTGATTGCTAATGTGATATCACCTTCATTTCCGTTTAGGACCTAAGTTCGGTGCCCTGCTGATTACTTTCCCGCACGTGTGATGGTGGCAGAACTCGAGATCAGAGGGTAAAGTCTATCCACTTGTAAGCAGTCAGACCGCCGCACGCATAACCGCTACATCGCCTGTATAACAGTGGGACATCATCATACTATGCGTGGAACACGATCACCTAAGGGTGATGTGAGCGGTCCAAGAGACGGCCTGGTAAGTGGAGCCAGGTGGAGCTAAGGGCTCACGGCGATCACAGATTTCAGTTGCTCAGCATCATCCGGAATACCAGGAAATGATCTCCGCAGAATACGGGAGCCAACGATGTGTCTATGACTGAGACAAGGCACTAATAATACGCACATTATAAGCAAGTCTGTCGTGCATCGCACATGTCACAAAACGGGTGAGGTGAATTGG